>JAODAL010011289.1:0-100733 GCA_025379985.1 Phyllomedusa bahiana | reverse complement strand
AAAAAATAAGAAAAACCTGAAATATTTCCATTTTCACACTCATTACAAGAGCACAACACAGTAAGCTGGCATTTTGGGCCACATGTATGGACCTGTTTAGGTCTAAAACTCACTCTTTTGCTCATAGGTTACTATGGGCAAAAAAGGGAGTTTTAGACCTAAACAGTTTCATGCATGTGGCCCTTTGCCACAGCTTTGATGTGCAGACTGTGTTGAGTTGTCTCATTATTATTAGAAAGTAGAACAGATGAGAGTTCTATTGAAGATAAGACGGGATAATAACACTACACGTATATAAGGTTCTGCATGCATTTCACCTCTGATTCGCTGTGAGAAATGTCTATATTTCCTCTCTTTTCTCTGTTGATTACCTCCTATTTATTTCAGCTGCCAAAGACACCAGCACACTATCTATATAGGCAACAGAGGGAGGACGTGTGGGGATACAGCAAAATAAAGACATAGGCATCAAAATTTGCTGCATCAAGAACAGGTTAAATATACTTAAAGTTACATTACATTAACTCATCATTTTATAATTCTACTTCTTTTCAGTTAACACACTTTCATCCCAGATTGAAGCCTTTTGAATTACACAAAGTATATAGCCTAGGCACAGCAAGTCTTAGATAAATCAATAGGGCTTGACTCTACAGCGATATAACTAACAGGATGCTCTGGGGATGTGCTAACTACTTCCTGGAATGCTACACTAAGTCAAAGGATTTTATTACATAGCCACCCTGCTACAGAAATTGGTCTAATTAATGTGGATAGGTCTTTACCAGTGGAGAAAACACATAAATTCTGGTAGAGTGCAATCACAATTGTATAGATACATAGAAAGATAGAAAAATAGACAAACCTAGTGACAAAAAACCACAGCAGATTCACATTAACATCAGTTCTAAACTATGAATTCTATCACCTATTCCAAAAGCTTGATATCTTTATTTAGCCATTTTGGTGTTAATTTGGAGTTATACCAGGAATCATTGTCCCATTGCATCACTCAATTTTGGTCCAGTGTAACCTCCTAAAACTTACATTCCGACAAAACCCTACTGTAAATGTTTCTTTTTTATTGCCCATATCATCATCCTTCATCCACTATGTTTGACAGTTTGTAGAAGGTGTTTCTGGTAATATTTTGTGTTTGGAGTCCTTCAGACATAGTGGTATGCGGCATGACCTAATATCTGAGCAGCAGAATTGCTTCTCTGAGATCATGTCTGATGTCCTTCATACTTGACAGGATATAGGTGTGTCCGACTGCTTAAGCGTCAAAAATTTTACTTTTAGGCTGGTTTCACATGTAGGAAGTGCACGGTGACCCAAGGTGGAGCTATGATGTGCCCAAGGCAATGCAGTCTTCAAATTAAAATCTGTTTTTTTTCTTGTTAATGGCTGCATATTCACCATGGTAACAAAATGGACATTAATAAGCAAACTATTTGAAGTTGACTTTCATTTTAAGACCACACTGACTTCTGAAACCATGTTTCAGGCCATGATGCAACCACTACATGTTAAATTAGGCTTATAGTTGTAGTAGAAGAGTGAATAAATCTTTATAGATGGAGGTTGACTTCTTATTAAGTAACTAATCTTGTGCATTTGATTAGTCGTCACCATCTTGTTGCCAATAAATCTTAATAGTGGAACAGCAAGGATGTACTTATATTTCCCGCTTGCTTTCAAATTGTTGGTTTATGGCCACAGAACAGCTGAGGTTTTCCAGATAAATCTACTGTATAGCTTAATGGGAAATAACAAAGCAAGATTTGCTTTTTAACTACATTGGTGAGTGCTGGATAGTTTGGATATTAAATCTACTGTTTGCCTACAAAACCAAACAGACATTAGCAGTCAATTTAAGGATCTTCCTAGTTTTTGGTAAATCCTCGACTTTTCTGTGCCTGCCATTTGTGTCTCTACCCTTATCCTTTGTTTAAAAAAATGACGACATTGAAACCTGACAGATTTTTTGGTTTATTTGTTCATTTATAAAAGCTGATGAGGACCATACAATTGTTAATTACGCTCAGATATAGTTATAAAAAACATGCGTTCTCTTATTTTTGAATCAGCTCCTATGTGTATACTATTTTTTATGATATAACAAAGTGGGGCACGTTTATGAATACTAACACTTAGGGGCACATGTATGAAAGCTGTCTAGATCTAAAACTCACTTTGTTACCCATAGCAACCAATCAGAGTGCCTCTTTCATTTCATATAGTGCTCTGGAGAAATGAAAGGGGAGCTCTGATTGGTTGCTATGGGCAACAAAGAGAGCTTTAGACTTAGACAGTTTTCATACATATGGCCCTTAGTATAAGCTTAGACCAGACAGTGTAAAATGTGCCAAGTTTATCGTAGTGGCTCATGCTAAGTAGTAAATCTGGCACATAGTTAGTAACTTTTGTCTAATTTTATACCATTTATTAGTTGGTGTAGTTTGTGCCAATAATTGCACCAACACTTTAGTGAAGCCCTTTTTAGTAAAATTATACCCATTTCCTGAAGGCACCCTCCCTTTGCCAGTCAGGGCATTGTAGTCATATACACCAGTAGTTTGCAGTATACTGGTTCAATTTCCATAGTAGATGTGACCCATTAAGTTTTTCAGTATAACATGTTTATATTTCATATTCTTATATAGTACCTGTTTAGTAGGTTTTTATATTATTGAATAATATATACTGTATCTTGCATGTCCTTATGACTAAAGAATATGATGTTACATTATATTATCATGTATACTTTGTATGAAAAGTATGCTATACCTCTGATAAAACAAATCTGCTGACTTCACTTAACTCCTTTGGGAAACTGTATTGATAAGCATATTTTTTCAGTTTTTTTAAATAATTTTTTGGCCTATTAGAATTGAAGATTAAGTTTGTTATTCTACTAGTTTATTTTTTTTAAATCACCTTTTTGAATTTCAAATTCTTTAGAAAGCATTGTGTCAGCGTCTGCAAATAGCCATACTGTTCCCTATAGACCCTGCACAATATAAATAATGAATATATAAGCAACACAGGACTCAGAATTGATCCCTCAGGGACTACATTGGATAATTTCCTTCTACGTCCTTAGAACTTAGGTCACTGTCAGAAATGTTTTTTGTCTTTCAGGTCTACTTTTATTAGTTTGAGTATCCAGCACTTAAACCCTTTCTGTTACAGCCTTTTAAGTAGTAAATTGTGAGAAGAATCAGAATTTAAGTAAACAGCTCCTTTACACAATGGTTAGTGTGCCTGTACACATTCAGGTTCTTGATGCAGTATTTTAAGCCATGAATTTGGAGCAATTTGAACTGCTTTTGTCGACTCCATAACTCTTATGACACTAAACATCAATTTCCCCCTATATGTTCTTATAACTAGATTTTGTGGTGAAAAAAGGTTCTTGAGGTCTTGATACCAGAGATATTCCTGCCTTTTTAGCAGCAGGTATCAGCTGTAGTGATCAGATGTTACCTGCTGCATATGAAGCAGACTCAGCAAGTAGGCGAGCTCCATAATTCCTTACCAGGATTATGACGTACTAGTATGTCAAATGTCGGTAAGGGTTTAAATCCTGCAAGTTGCGAGGTGGGGCTTCCATTGATCTGAGTTGTATTTGTAGCACCTCCTGGGAGATATAATTGACAACTTTATTTAGATTCCTTAAAATCCAACGCATGACACAGAGTACATTACTAACTGCTCTTTGCCTTCAGTCACAACATGGTATAAAAAAGCAGCCTACAATGTGTGAGCTGTTCCTGCCAGGGGTGCCCTAATCGATCCCTGGCTTACTCTGCCTTAAGCAGAGCAACCACCCCAAAAAGGGCGATCCTGCACTAGAACCTGGGCGGAGTGGGCAGAGCTAGCCTTTGGTGGGTGGAGCGAAAACCTGCTCATGAATAAGATATAAGGGGTAAATGCTCTAAACTGCTGCATCTTACAGAATAAGGGGCACAGTGCTGGGAACAGCAGGTCTGACACTGGCTTGTGCTGCCCTCAGCAAGGGGGGGCATCATCTATGTGACAGGTTCCCTTTAAAGGAGTTGTCTCAACCTGCTGTTTCAGAGCCAAAAGCAGATTCAGATTCATGCATGCTCTCTCTTTCTGGTTAGGCTGTGGCTGCTTCTATAGCAGTGTTTACCAAATAAGCTGGGTATTCACAGCTCTTCTAAAAGCATTGACAAGAGAGCAGGACATGTTATCTAAGTACAGAGGTCAAAGTAAACAAAAGGAGACTACTTGTTTGAGATAACACTCTGTTCTCAAGCCCCCTGTCTTCATACCTGCTATCAGATAAGACAGAGCAGAGAAAGAAGGGGAGACCAGGACAGTAACCAGAGAAACCTCCTCAACACAGCCAAAAAAATAATATATATATTTGGAAAAACTCTTTAACTACCAGTCCTTACATGTTTAAAGCTAATCTTTGTAGTGAGACAACCTCTTTAAGCAGGAAGCAGACAGTAAGCCACAGATACACAGCTGGCCCATCCACATGATAAGAAAAGTAATGATTCATCATGACCAGGCTACCTTCTCCCAGTGCTCCATGTTCCAGTGCAGTTGCTCGCATTGCAATTCTAGGTGTTTTCAGAAATGGACAAAAGTCAGTAGCCCCATCATAACTAACATTAAGTTTTTACAACAAATTGTGCTACAGTTGCTCTTCTAGGGGATTGACCAGCCTTTGTAATGATGAGAGTTGAGTGCCTATGACCTTGTTGCTGGACTGATACTTGGACTTCTTTTGGTAGGCACTAACCATTGCAGGAACTCCCATTTTGGCTGATCAGTGTATAGTTTAAGTGCTGGATTGGCTGTGTTCATCATTGTAAATGTCTGTTATAGAGTATTGCTTAGTGCAGACAGTTTGAGAATGTGCACAATAAAAGGCTACAACTTACATTGTAATTGCGCTTTATACATAGTAACTACTGATTACATAGCTAACTACAGGTAATGTACAATGTCATAAATATCAACATCACCTGTGGCATGTAGTTTTTTCTTATGGTTTTACCTGGGGTTGTTCTGATAGTGTTGTCCACTGACTGAAGCAGAATGCTAGCCTCTAAACATAAAGGAAGAACAAATGTAATTATTGATAATGAAACTTAAACCAAAAACATTACTATTATTATTATTATTAGTAGTAGTAGTAGTAGTAGTAATAATAATTTTACTCTACAGTACGCGCTGCAGTACATCGTGTGTTTCTGGAGCTCACGCTAATGCATATCTATGGGGCCCGCCGGCCCCATAGACATGCATTACTCGCGGCACGTATTCGCTGCAAGTAATTGACATGTCACTTATCTCCCCGCGCGTACAATATGATCGTATTGTACGAGTGGGGAGAGGAGGCGTAATCCATAGTTCTCTATGAGAGCTATGGATTACCGTAATTAGGGGGCGCATTTCCACACGTATTAAGCGCAGTATGCGGCAAAATACGCTGCGCAATGAACCCTAAAATAAGCCGCGTGGACATACCCTTAGGGCCTCATGTATGAAAACTGTCTAGATCTTAGACTTTCTTTATTGCCCATAGCAACCACTAAGAGATTGCCTATTATTTCAAATAATGCTCTGAAAAAATAAAAGGGGAGCTCTGATTGGTTGTTATGGGCAACAAAATAGTTTTCATACATGTCCCCCTTAGTATCTATTCACATTAGTGTGTTAGCATCAGTTTATAACAGTGATGTATATAAAGCCTTAATTTAATTACACATACTGTAGCTGTCACATTCTATCTCTGTTTACTAATACACATGTTACAGTTGCAAGACAAAGTTGGGGAACAATTTAGAATCTTATGGATTTAAAAGGGGATTCCAACCACAAAAAATATGTATAAATGGGGCCAGGCTAGAGAGGAAAAGGAAAAAGTTGTACTCACCTTGCGGGTCCTCTACTTGTCCACTACTGAAGTACACTGGGACCAGCTCCTTTGCACTACTGGTACCTCTCCCAACCACACAGACTATGATATCTTCCTGCTCTCTTCTGCATTGAGTAAAGGACTGCAAGCATCTCCGGTGTGTCCGAATAAGGTATCAAAAGTGCAAAGGGACAGGTCCTGGGCGGGTTCGGAGTGTAAGCAACAGGAGATCTGAAAAGGGAGTACAACTTTTTTCTTTTTTGTACAGCCTGGGACATCATTTTCTGAAATACTTTTTTTTAAATGGTCCAAAAAAAGTGGAACTTTCTTGCACAAATTCACAATGCTAAGTTTGAAGGAAAGCAAAACTGCACATCAACACCAAACTCATCCCAACTTTGAGGTATGGTGGCAGGGGCATCCTGGCTTGGGGATACTTTGCTCCCTAAAGGACTGGGAGAACTACAATGGGATAAAGAAGTATTCATACCCCTTTAACTTTTCCTCATTTTGAAATGTTAAAACCACAATATTAAATGTTTTCAATTGATACTTTATGTGAAAGATTAACAAAGTAGCAAGTGTTTGTGAAATGTAAAGAAAATGATACATGCTTTTCCAAATTTTTTCAAATTAAAAACCGAAAAAGTGTGGCGTGCGTATGTATTCAGCCCCCTGAGTCAAAGCTTTGTATGACTACCTTTAGCTACAAGGACAGCTACAAGTCCGTCAAGCAATGTCTCTACCAGCTTTGCAATTCTAGAGGCTGGAATTCATTTTTGCCCATTCTTCTTAGAAAAATAACTCTAGCTCAGTCAGATTGGTTGGCAAATGTTTCTGAACAACAATTTTCAAGTCATACCACAGATTCTCAATGGGATTTAGATCTGAACTTTGATTGGGTCATTTTAGTACATGAATATGCTTTGATTTAAACAATTCCACTGTAGCTTTGGCTGTATGTTTAGGAATATGGAAGGTGAAAGGTGACCTTATGCCCCAGTCTCAAGTCGTTCGCAGTCTCTAACAGGTTTTCCTCCAGGATTGCCCTGTTTTCATCTTCCCATCAGCTTGGACTAGCTTTTCAGTGCGTGCTGAAGCAAAACCACCCCACAGCATGATGTCGCCACCACCATGCATCACGGTGGAGATGGTGTGTCCAGGGTAATGTTTTGGCTTTCCGCCACAAATAAGGTTTGCCATTTAGGCCAAATAGTTAAATTTTGGTCTCATCTGACCAGAGTACGGTCTTCCACACGCTTGCTGTGTCCCTTAAATAGCTTTTTTTCAAACTGCAAACAAACCTTCTTACAGCTTGATTTAAAAAAAAATTCTTCTTGTCACTCTTTCATAAAAGGAAGATTTGTGAAGTACACAACTAATAGTTGTTGTGTGAAGAGATTCCACCTTCCACTTGAGCTGTGGATCTCTGCAGCTCCTCTAGAGTGGCCCTGGGCTTCTTCTCTAATTAGTGCTGTCCTTGTTGGGCTGTCAATTTAGATGGACAGTCATGTCTTGGTAGGTTAAATGTTGTGCCATACTCCTTCCATTTATGGATGATGAATTCAACAGGGCTCCGTGAGATGTTCAGAGCTTGGGTTATTTTTAAAAAATCTATCCCTGCAATGCACTTTGCCACACCTTTGTCTCTAAACTGTCTCTAAACCTTGGCTTTCATGATGTTGTTTGTTTACTACTGTTCTCTAACAAACCTCTGAGGTTTTTACAAAACAGCTGTAGTGATACTGAAAATAAATTACATGTACTCTATTTGCTAATTAGGTGACTTCTAAAGGCAATTGATCACAATGGATTTTATGTATGAGTATCAAGAGAGGCTGAATACATATGCATGCCACACTTTTCAGTTTTTTTAATTTGCAAAAATTTGGAAAGGCATGTATCATTTTATTTACACTTCACAAATACTTGCTAATTTGTGTTGCTCTACCACATAAAATAACATTAAAATACATTTAAGCTTTTGGCTGTAACATTTAAAAATGAAGAACAGTTCAAGGGGTATGAACTCTTTTGCAACCCACTGTATAAATGTGCAAAATTTAGGCATGTGGATACTTCTACACTTTTATTTTCTCCACTGATATCCAAATATATTCAAAAAGGCACATGGGAAATGAGCTAGAACTTTGCAGCTCCATCAATTGGATGTAGAGTTTCTCACGTCACATCCGATTCACTGAGCCTTGCAGTGTGAAGGGGCTAAATGCCAACCAGATCTTTTTCTGCATACAACCGTTTCATGGCATTTGCCCCTTATCAGTGTAAAGTAGAGAAGTGAGAGGCTTTAAGTGTAGTTCGAAAGGGGAAAAGTTCCTCATTGGTTGAAAAAGAAGATTTGTGCTTTGCCAAGTCATAGTTTCCTATTGAAATGCTGTGACATGACCTAAAAAGGGCTGTTTATGTAATGCATTCCAAAAATATTAAAGGGGTTTAACCATAAAGTAATATTGACAAGGAAAGCTTGCAAATTAAATAATAAACATTTTCACCATTCGTCATCATTAAATATTCTGTACCATTTTTGTTTTAGCTGCTGCCTTAGTGATTCATAGTGTACAGCTCATGTCTAGGGAATACGACCAGTGATGAGAGCTCCTCAGTTTTAGCTGAACATGCTTAGACATCACTTCTCCTTTCAGGCAACTACTGTCAGGCTCTTCCCTGCTTAGAAATTACAAACACTCTCTGCTGAGCGACTGTTCAACCCCAGGTGCTGTCATTCTATTCCAGTTCTCTGTAGTGATTAGAAATTAGTCAAACAGTGGAAATAAATAAATAAAAAGAAACCTCAATCAGGTATGTGCATCAAGAAAAAAAAACTATGCTTGGTTCCTGCAGGGATTTAAACCTAGGACCCCTTTGCTGAAAGGCAGAAGTGCTAACCATTCAGCTACATTGTAGCTATTTAGAGCACTTTATATAAAAAGAGTGTGGGGAAAGGCATGGTGATGTCAAGCCTGCTGGGTCACATGACATGCAGTTCAAACAAATCATTCATGCCCCGTTTTGAACATAAGAAAGCTGAAGCAGGATAAAACAGGCATTAAATACTTGCATGGTAAAACCCATTTAGGCTATGTTCACACAGCTTATTCACAGCGTAATTGCGGGACGGATTTCTCCCTGAAATTACGCCGTGTGCTGTGCAGCCGGGGGGGGGGGGGGGAAAGGGATATACTGCCGTGAATAATTGACATGTCACTTTCTCCCCGCTCGCTGTATTCGCCGAGCGGGGAGAGGAGACGGAATCCATAGTTCTCTATGAGAACTGTGGATTACTGTAATGACTGGGACGGATTTCAGCCGTAATTCGCGCAGTACGGCGCGAATTACGCACTGAAATCCATCCCAAAATAAGCTGTGTGAACATAGCCTTAAAGAACTGAAACACATTTACAAGTAGGAATGGTCAAAAATTTCCCTTCAGAGTTCTGTACATTTTATTTTCAACTAAAGGAAACATTCAGTGAAGGTGATTGTTACTAAGATGGATTAAAGTTAATGGTTCACTTGCTTTTCTCTTTGCCCTGTGGATGTTAACTCCACATGCTCAGTATGATACACGTAGAGTAAGGCCGTGTTCACACGGCTTATTCCCAGACGGATTTGTGAGCCTTATTGGCTCACAAAATCCGTTTGTGAATAAGGGGGCGGGAAAAGGGGCCCGGGGGGCCGGAGCGTGGCGGGGGCGCCGCTCCCGGGCCCCATAGCAATGCATTAACTACGGCGCGTATGCGCCGTAAATAATGTGCATGTCACTTTCTCCCCCCGCGGTGGATTCGCGAGCGGGGAGGGAGCGACGGATTCCACTGTTCTCTATGAGAGCATGGATTACCGTAATTGTGCCGGCAGTTGGCGCCGTACTGGGAGCGCAAATCCGGCGCGCAGTACGGCGCCAAAACCGCAGCAAAATAAACCGTGTGAACGAGGCCCAAAACTATTTTATGTTATTTTGTTAAGTTAGGTTGTGTTTGTTGATAATTGTTACTTATATACCATTCAGATCAAATTTCACTAGTAAGTCAGAATGCTTAAATCCAGGTAATTTTAAAGGGTTTACATCTTCTTACAACTGTAGATGGAGCCCCATTTTTGAAATCTGATGTGTCACTTTATTTGAGAATAACTTTTTACCTATAGATTTTACCTATTCCAATGGGGATTCAGAGTTTTTGTGACACATTGGGCCCCTGACTAGGGCAAAATTCACTTTCTTTCCCATAGCAAACCAATTTAGAGCGTCCTTTCATTTCATATAGTGCTCTGGAAAAATGAGAAGGGTGCTCTGATTGGTTGCTATGGAAAACAAAGTGAATTTTAGACCTAGTCAGTTTTCATACATGTGGCCCATTGTGCTTTAAGTTAGTACTACATTTTGTTCCTTGCAATCCTTGTTTATTTTTGCAAAATATCAGTGTTGTGAAAATTTGGAAAAAATTTGCCATTTTCAAAGTTTAAAAAGTTTATAACTAGCATCCAACATATGTCTACCGTATGTTGGAATCATTATTTTTTTAATGTCTTTGTTACGACATTAGAGGGCTTACAAATTTAGCAACAATTATTCACATTTTCAAGAAACTTTGCAACATAGATTTTTTAGAGACCAGTCTGACATGGTTTTGAGTGACCTGTACATTAGATACCCCTGTAAATGACTCCATCTAAAAAACTGCACTCCTTAAACTCCTTATATTCCAAACAGCATTTAGGAAGACCATTAACCCTTTGGGGGTTTCACAGAAATTAAAAAAAGTGGATATGAAATCTCAAATTTCACTTTTTTTTTTACAGATTTTCAAGTTTTATCTTTCATTTATTATCAATGCAATATTGATTCTCCTGATTCTGCCATATGTGGCCCTAGTTCACTATTTGTCTCAACCACAAGCCCCAGGGTAGGAGGAGCACCTATTGGATTTGGGACCACATTTTCATTAGGATAGTTTTTAGGTGCCATTACAGGTTTACGGACATCCTAAGGTGCCAAAATGTAATAAACACCCCTAGATAGATATCATTTGGGAAATTACACACTTTATGAATATGTCCAGAGGTGCAATGAGTATAATGATCCTAAAGGTGTTTCACATATTTTTTTAACGATAGGCTGTGAAAATGAAAAAAAATAATTTTTTCCAATAAAATGCAGTTTTACCTGAAAATTTTTCATTTTTACAAGGAATCCTGGCAAAAAGCACCCTAATATCTCTTACGCAATTTCTTCCTTGTTCGCCCATTCCCTTTGTGTGGGTGTAAACTGCTGTTTGGGTGCATGGCAAAGTGTACAAGGGAGGGAGCGCTATTTGGCTTTTGGAACATAGATTTTGGTGGGGCCATGTCGCATTTTCAAAGCCCCAAAACTACCAGAACAGGTGAAACCTTCCAGTTGTCACCTAATTTTGGATTCAACAACCCTCAGGTAACATCTAAGGGTATATTGTGCATTTTGGACAGGTATTCCACAGTCTTTAAGCATTGGGCCGTAGACATGGGGAAAAAAAAACAGCGATTCCGTCATTGTTTTTCAGGTTTCATTTCTACAGCATTCACTGTGCAATATAAATTACATGATAACTTTACTATGCGGGTTGGTAAAATGACAACAATAACAATTTTATAGGTTTTTTTATGTTTACTACATGAACACAAAAGAAATGCATTTGTAAAAAATTCTATTTTTATGTCGTTTTATTTTGACAGGCATAACTTTTTTATTTTTCTGTATAAGGAGCTGTGTAAGGGCTTGTTGTTTGTTCGATGAGCAGATGTTTCTATTGGTACCATTCTGGAGTTCATATTACTTTTATCACTTTTTATTAAGGTTTTTGGGAGGTGGGATGAGCAAAATACAGCAATCCTGGTAGTGTTTTTTATTTTTTACAGCGCTCACCGTGTGGGTGTTCATGACATGTTAGTTTTACTCTGTTGGTCGATACGATTATGACGATACCCAATTTATATCAGTTTTTAAGCTGTAGCACTTTAAAAACAAATATGTTGCCGTATCTGGAGCTATGTAGAACTTTTTTTTGTGGGATAAACTGACGTTTTCCTTGATATTACTTAGGGGTCTATATGATATTTTGATCACATTTTATTCTGTTTTACATGCAAGGGGATGAACAATTCTGCCACTTTTTTTTTTTACAATTTTTTTATGGCGTTCATTGTGTGGGTTAAATAATATGCCAGATATAAATGCTAGGTCGTTACACATGTGGAAATACCAAATATGTGTACTTTTTTATTTTTGATCTTTTTAGAGGCGATTGACATTTGTAATGGAGAAATGGTGGTATACGTGTTTTTACTTTTTTGTGTTTTTCTTTTTTCTTTCACTTTTTTTAGTTTTTTTATGTAACTATTTGATATAATAGAAAAACAGAACTTATATTTGGTACATAAACCTTTGTCTGCAATTACAGAGGTCAGATGTTTCCTGTATTTGTTGACTAAGTTTGCACACACTGCAGCAGGGATTTTGGCCCACTCCTCCATACAGCTCTTCTCCGGATCTTTCAGGTGTCGGACTGTTGCTGAGCTACATTGAGTTACAGCTCCCTCCAAAGATTTTCGTTTGGGGTTAAATTTGGAGACTGGCTAGGCCACTCCAGGACCTTGAAATGCTGTTTTCAATGTTCTTACCAAGGACATGAGGTTGTTGGCCAAAATCTCACAATACATGGCTCCATCCATCCTCCCTTCAATACAGTATAGTCGCCCTCTCCCTTTTGCAGAAAAGTACCCCCAAAGTATGATGTTTCCACTTCCATGCTTCACGGTTGAGATGGTGTTCTTGGGGTTATATATTCGTTCTTCTTCCTCCAAACACGGTGATTGGAGTTGATATCAAAAAGTTCTATTTTGGACTCCTCTGACCACATGACATTCTCCCATGCCTGCTCTGGATCATCCAGATGGTCACTGGCAAACTTCAAATGGGCCTGGACATATGCTGACGTGAGCAGGGGGACCTTGCGTGTCTTGCAGGATTTTAATCCATGGCGTCGTAGTGTGTTACCAATGGTAATCTTTGAGACTGTGGTCCCAGCTCTATTCCGGTAACTATCCAGGTCCTTTCTCAGAATCATTCTTACACCACGTGGTGAGATCTTGCATGGAGCCCATGACCAAGGAAGATTGACCATCATTTTGTGTTTCTTCCATCTTCTAATAATTGCACCAAACGTTGTTGCCTTCTCAGCCAGCTGCTTGCCTATTGTCCTGTAAAACATCCCAGCCTTGCGCATGTCTACAATTTTGTCCCTGGTTTCCTTAGACAGCCATTTGTCTTGGCCATGGTGGAGAAGTTGGAGTGTGACTGCTTGAGTGTAGACAGGTGTCTTTTATACAGGTAAATAGTTCAAACAGGTGCAATTAATATAGGCAATGAGTGCAGAGTAGGAGGACTTCTTAAACAGGTCTGTGAGAGCTAGAATTCTTGCTGGTTGGTAGATGATCAAATACTTCATGCAAATTAATTATTCAAAACTCATACAATGTGATTCTTGGGGGGGAGGGTTTAGATTCCGTCTCACACAGTTGAAGCTTACCTATGATAAATATTACAGACCTCTCCATCTTTGTAGGTGGGAAAACTTTCAAAATCGCCAGTGTATCAAATACTTATTTTCCCCATTGTAGGTCCAGTATAGACAGAGGGAGACAGACTGAGCTCAGTGATATTTAGGTTTATACGTTTTGATACCAAATTACTGAATAAAAAGCAGTGTAAATCCTGACAAGATCTCTAAAACCATGTCTACACAGTACTGGTTTCTGATCGGATTTTCGTCGGATTCAAGATTAAGAATCCACTGAAAATCCGACTGCAACCAGCGCCCCATAGACCGCACTTGAAAATCCAAGCTGTTGTCTACACTGCACAGATTTTCTGTCATTGGATTTCTAAACCGCCAGCCCTCTGCTGTAATATAGAACATGTTCTATCTGCCGGCGGCTTCCTGTACACTGCTATCTACTGGGCCGGCCGGAATCCAAAAACCATCTGCAGTTTTTTGTGCAAACCCACACCAAAAACGCGGGGAAGTTAAAATACCATCACATTTCCAATGGCATTTTAACCTATGTTGTGTAGACACAGCCTAAAAGAGAAAGTCCTGCTTATGTTGCCACCATACAGTTATTGACAGTTTGCTCTCATACAGAGAAAGCTGTGAATCTCTGAATGTGGATGGGTCGGCAGGACTTTCACTGTTTCACTGTAGCATATACAGCTCAGATTTTCTAACAGTCGGATTTCAAATCTGAAAACTTTCAAACAAACTTGGAACACGTGCATTCTTCTGCCCGATATTAGGATGGAACATGTACTATTCAATGCTTAACTCATTTGCTGTGACATTTGTAAGGTCCAGTACGTGGGGTGTACAAAAGGCCGTTTGAAATTCCATATCCGAAGACATTTGTCTGATGTGTTACGCAATTGCTCCAAATCATCTACAGTATCCCGACACTTCCAAGAGACGCATGCAGGTGATACAAGTGCTTTTACATTTACAGGCATTGAAAAGGTCTTTCGCTCCAAAAGGGGATGTGATTTGTATAAAAAATGAATTAGCTGAGAGTCCAGGTGGATTTTGGATCTGGGCACATGAATTCCCAATGGTTTAAACATCAGACAAGATATAACTTATCTATATTGATAATGTCTATATGCTTTACATAGTGTGCATTATTTTTTGTTTTATAACATATTTATAAATTTGTTTATTCATGTATTGTTTGTGCTTTGCGTTGGGTAATTGGCAGTTTTGCCATTCGTTGGATTTGAACATGTGATAATCCTTGGGTGTTTTAAAGCCTCTTAGAATCAGCTCTCAAGCTATGACTAAGGACATTATTGTCCGAAATGCATCAGAGAGAAACAATGCGCTACACTCTATGAGCGTTTTTAGATATGGTTCATATCTATTCAATTGCTTATTTTTCAAGTAAAAAATAAACTTTTTTAAATGTAACCTATCTGGAATGGAAGCTGGCAAAACTTTTCATATTGTTCAGTGTTTGGGGTGACGGTTGAATCCACAAACAGCGGACAGAAACCATCCCCCTAAACATTCAAAAGACGATAAAATACCGGACTAATTCTTTAATTAGAACGCGACCAGTATTTTTCCAGTGCTGTATGGCTGTACACTTATCGAGTACTATCAGGAATTACTAAGCTTTTTATTTAGAAATACTGCTCAAAATCATATAAACCTGTATATCATAAATCTCAGCTTCTCTCCCTCTATCACACCCTGCTCTCAGATAGGGCAGCATCAACTACCTGACAGACTTGCTTTCATTTCCTGGCTGTTTGAGGTGGCATATACCCAGATCTGTATTTCTGCCCTTTTTTTTCCAGTACAACTGTAAATGAAGCAAACTGATATTCTATCAGGGTACTAGTTCACACACAGTTCATCACCTCCTGGTGCATTATATAGTGAAACTATTAAAAACTAAGTATACCTCACTTTCTGGAATATCCAATCCATCCACATAGTGAGCTGCTGACTGGGGAAATCCTGTAGTAGTAAATGAAAAAAAATGTTCAGCAACAACAGCAAATTAGCTATACCTGACACAGCAGCTACTAAGGGTGCTTTTAAATGGTGCACTGCATTAAATTGCCTTTATTACCAGATAATTACTCACTACCTGCTGTGTTTCCTATCTGAAAGATAGAGCTTGTTTACATTAGTTACTGACAAGCTTCAACCCTTTAGAGCTCTGTAGTTTTGTGCACTACAGTTTACAAATCTCCAGCAGTCATGTCACTGTAACAGGATCAGGTAGGAAAAGCAGAGACGATATGCCAATCACTGCTATATAACCACCCACAACCTAACCAGGAAGTTGTTTGTGGCTCTGGTAAGAAAACCTCTTTAAGAATTAGCTACACCATACACTCATACATAGACCTACTGTCCGCTGATTAGTGTATACAATTGTATCCAATCCAGGCAATGTTCTGTAAGGGTATGTTCACACGGCATGTTGGATCCGTTTTTGGATCCGTTTTTCATTACACTGAAAACTGCATCCAAACTACATCCAAAAAAGGTATCCAAAAACGCATCTGCAAATGCATTTTTGGATACGTTTTGCATGCGTTTTTCGGATCGGATCTGTTTTTCAATGCGTTTTCTTTCAAATCACAGACATTCAAATTTTTCGGATGCGAAAAGCACACCCAAAATGTACCCAACACGAGAAGAGAATGTTGCGTTTTTGGATCCATTTTTCAGGTGCCAAAAATGCACTACATTGTTTCCTATGGGGATTTCACTTGCGTAAAACGCAAGTAGAATTGACATGACAATTCTTTAAACAGATCTGAAAAATGCATCGGCAATCACTCGTCTGAACGGCGATGCGTATTTTACATTGAAACTAATGTAAATCACACTGCACATTGTTAGATACGTTTTTTGGGTTGGTTTTGGGTCCGAAAAGCGGATCCAAAAACGGATCTGAAAAACGCCATGTGAACATACCCTAAGCTAAGCAGACTTAACTGCAGTTGGATACATTGTACAGCAGCTCATCCACAGGACAAATGTGAAATGAATTCTAAAAACGCATAGTCTAATAAGTATTTTCACATGTTTTCAATGTAGATTTTAGGTAGTATTTTTCTAACGGACTAACAGTCCGTTAGAGAAACGGACACTTTTTTTACTTAAAAAAACTCATGGTTTTGAAATCTGACCTGAAGAAAATCTGATTCACGTGGGCTACATCTCGGAATTTCATTTACGGTCTATAGGGGTGTTATTAGAGTCAGATTTTGAAAGGCTTAGGGTGCTTTCACATGGAATGGTTTTGTGGTGTTTTTGGTGCATTTTTCCACTTGCAGTCCTGCCCAGCAATTAAACTGCCTTTATTACTAACAAACTCCTTTCAGTCATCTTAACTCTTTTGCAAGATGTTACAAGTGAGTAATCAATTACTGTGTTTAGAATCTGCAAAACTTCAAACACAATAATTAATTACTCATTTCTTTTATACCTTTCTAAACAATTAAGATAACTGGAAGAAGACATATTAAATACAATTATATCCACTTCTCAGCTGAATGCAGGATTAGTTATATCAGGTTTGCTGCCTCTGAGTTACATAGTTTGTAAAACTAAAAAAAGATATAGTCATTCCAGTTCAGTATTGTCCTGAGTGTATACAAAAATATTCTCATTCACTGAAAGCAATCATATTTGGGAAGTTGGTAGGAATTGAAATACAAGGTATATTACAGATTTGTTGTATAACTTTTCATTTATATTTTAAGAAAGATTTCTTTAAAATCATAGGTGAAATATCTTTCTATACAATACATTTTATTTTTTATTTTTTTGGTTCAGTGGTTAACATCTGCATGGGGTTAGCTTGTTCTCTCTCTGCGTATTTGAGTTTTATCACACTACTCTGGTTTTGTCTACCACATGGCAAAAACATACTGATCAATTTCATGTTTTGTTATACTGGTCTTGGTGTGTGTATTTGTCAGAAACAGAGAGATTAAATTGATAGTCTTTTTGGGGACAAAGACTAATTTGAGTGATTACAACCATGCAAAATATGTAAATAAACTAAATCTAAATATTAAACAAACTAATCATATTTGATAAGAGTTATGGATATAGAACGGCACAACATAAATACATTAAAACGTTTCTAAACATAACACAAGATTCAATTTATTACAGTTACTTAAGCCACTAAGTCATGGACATTTATGTGACCAGCTTGTCATTCCAATAAGAGAAAACAAAGCACGTCTTAATTAGATCAACAGGTAAATGACATGATTCTATTTAATAGTTGTAGAAGTTAAGCAGCAGTGATTGAAGGTGATCTCTTCTTACCTGAGGAAAGGTGAATGGCACTCAGGCAGCAGATTACCAACAGGAAAGGCAGAGGAGGATGGTGCTTTACAGATTTGATTTTAAGCTGTTGTCGCTTCCTCTCTGTTGGTGACATGCCTCTTTTGTTTGTACTAGACTTGAGCATCTTGCTAAGGACTGTGGAAGGTTAGATCTGTGAGCCTGTGTCTGGCTCATCCACAGAGCTGTGCTATCTCTTTAAATGTAACTGTATCCCATAGGAGTGGAAGCAATCAGCACCTGGCAGGATTCTACTTTCTATCTTTGTGACATGCTGAGCTCTTATTTATGAGGCGTCCCACCCCCCAAATCAATGTTGCCTGATTAGCTAAGGGTTGAGTAAGTAGGGAAGAATAGAGGATCTATATTATTGCACAATAGGGAATCTTATAACTAACATTGACTTTGTAGCAGGTAGGAAATGCCACTCATGAGCACTATGTGATATCACTACACGTGCCCTCGGAAATATAATAGCTTTTTTGCTTCCCATGGAGTTTATTAACAATTACTATTTTATGACATTTGCTGATCCATCTACTCAGAGATCACACAGGAAAACTGGTTTGCAGGAAGTTATTCTGAGATTGTCTTACAGTAAGAGAGTTTGATAATGTCCTATCATTGGCTTTTTATTAACCACTTTACATTGTTCTTACAACACAGCAAGTCCCGGATTCAGTTCTACATTTATTCCCTGCACTATATCAATGTGCCATTAAAAAGCCTCCAGAGAAATCACTTCTGTCAGGAGTTTAACCCTTGGAATTGGCTTGGTTTATTATAGTATTAATCATGTATATTAGCAATGAAAATAGCTGTATAGGAGAGGAGCCAAGCGAAGTCTGATGGTCATAAATATGGATATAAGTAATGAAAATTGAAACTGCAAAAAGTATTAACTTGCTCATTGATTAGTTCTAATTAATTTAATTTGTATTCACGATATACATGTTAAATAATCAGTTTCTTTTAGTACTTTTTTGGGTTAAAACTCTTATTGTCCAAAGAATACTAACAATAATTATTATCATTATTATTTATTTTAAAGCGCCATTAATTCCAAGGCCCAGGGTCAACATACATAACATCAAATAAAGTACATTAATATCACTAAATAACAAACAACTAGTACAGATTGACAGATCACCCTGCCAATGAGGGTTTAGGGTACATTCACACGACATATGTCAAAATGCTTGGTGGATTCAGAATCCTAAAACCATGTTGACAAGTTTTTTCACTTGGCATTTAATGTGGATATTAGGTCATTTTTTCCTGCTGGATTTACAGTTAGAAAACAAGTCCCATTCATCTCTATGGGGTTTTGAACACAGTGTTTCCCCCTTTTTAATGTTCTGCCAGGCCTTTACTGCTGCAGTTTTCAGCTCTGTTTGTTTGTGGGCCTTTCTGCCTGAAGTTGAGTCTTCAACAAGTGAAATCCATGCTCAGTTGGGTTGAGATCAGGTGACTGACTTGGCCATTCATAAATATTACACTTTTTTGCTTTAATAAACTCCTGGGTTGTTTTGGCTTTATGTTTAGGGTCGTTGTCCATCTGTATCATAAAATGCCAACCAATGAGTTTGGCTGGATTTGGCTGGATTTGAGCACACACTACGTCTCTGAATACTCTCCAGGATGTAGGCGTATCAATATCCAAATCTACCTCAAGCATAAAAAGGCTAGATTGGACTTTTCTAAAAAAAAGAAAAATCTAAAAAAGCCAGCACAGTTCTGAAAGAACATTCTTTGAACAGATGAAACCAAGATCAATCTCTACCAGAATGATGGAAAGAAAAAAGTATGGTGAAGGCATGAGATAGCTCATGATCCAATGCATACCACATCATCTGTAAAACACAGCGGAGGCAGTGTGATCGTTTGGGCATGCATGGGTGCCAGTGGCACTGGATCACTAGTGTTTATTGGTGATGTGACACAGGACGGAAGCAGTCAGATGAATTCTGAGATATTCAGAGACATACTGTGTGCTCAAATCCAGCCGAATGTAGCCAAACTGATTGGTCAGCGTTTCATAATACAGATGGACAATGACACAAAACATAAAGCCAAAGCAACCCAGGAGTTTATTAAAGCAAAGAAGTGGCATATTCATGATCGGCCAAGTCAGTCCCAATTGAGCATGCATTTCACTTGTTAAAGACTAAACTTCAGACAGAAAGGCCCACAAACAAGCAGCAACTGAAAACCGCTGCAGTAAGGGGCTGGCAGAGCATTAAAAAGGAGGAAACACAGCGTCTGGTGATGTCCATGAGTTCAAGACTTCAGGCAGTCATTTCCAACAAAGGATTTTCAACCAAGTATTACAAAGTTACAAATTTTATTTTAATTATTTAATTACTTTTGAACCCTTTAAATACAGGGTGGCACAGGTTAAGGAGCTGAAACTCCTAAACCCTTGATCCAATTTTAATTTGGATACCCTCAAATGAAAGTTGAAAGTCAGGACTTTATGTTCCTGTCCATTATATAACTATAACTTGAATATATTTCAGTAAACAGGTTAAAAAAATAAAATTGTTGTCAGTGTCCAAATATATATGGACCTAACTGTATGTTTGGTTCAATTTGTTAGCAGCTTTTGAAAGCCAGATCCAAATAGGTATTTTTTGGACTGTTATAGACTATTTGGCCCTTTAAGGCTATATCTATACAGCTAATGTTAAAATACCGTTGAAAATCTGACGATATTTCAACATCGCCGTACCGCAGATTTTGCTGTAACTGCGGTCAGTTTTCGGATTTGATGCCGGCCTGGTACATTGACTGTATGGGAATCCGATGAGAATCTGGGAGGGCTGGCAACAGTAAAGGGTTGGCAACAGTAGAAAATCCATGCTGTGTAGACTGCAGTAAGGATTTTCTTTTGCAGTTTATGGAGCACTGGTTATAGTTGGATTTTTGGCGGTTTCTAAATACTGAATCCGCCAAAAAATCCAACCAGAAACAAGTGCTGTGTAGACATGGCCTACCAAATATGTGTAACATAGTATTGACTGTATACATCTTTGGGATATTTTAGCTAGCACCCAGACCTTCAGTTTCAAATACACATAACCTTATTATGTAGAAGTACACACAGCATTTTGGGCCACATGTATGAAAACTGTTTAGGTCTAAAACTCACTCTTTTGCCCATAGTAACCTATGGGCAAAAAAGTGAGTTTTAGACCTAAACAGGTTCATACATGTGGCCCAAAATGCTGTTTGTACTTCTACATAATAGGGTCCATCATATTTGTAAGAATAATTTTCCAGGCCTTATCAAATGTTTTCTATATGTAATGCGTTGTTTCTTTGAGATGAGCACCTTGGGGAAACCCTTAATGAATCATGACAAAGGCTTTATATAAGTAATTACTGACAGAACAAGCTGTAGTGCAGTACTGTGTTAGATCTAAGAAAATAACAATTTATCTGGTGAAAGCAAACAAGCAGTTGACTGAATATGGATTGATTGACCTATATGTATGTATTGAGCTGCACAGGTCAACATTTACTATGAATACTCTTAGTAAATGCACTTTTTTAACCAATTATACTGTCCACCCTCTACAGGCACTAAACAAGATGTAGCACGAGAGCTGATCTTATTAGAGTGTTTGTGTCTAGCTGGGTATTCAAACCATTATCTTCATAAAATAAATAAAAACAATGCAGAGTTAGTATTAAACTTCTCTTTAGCATTAAAGGGGTTGTCTCACTACAAACATTGATGACATATTGTTATGATATGTCATCAATGTCTGAACGGTCTGGGTTCCACCTTTGGGACCTGCACCTATCTCCATTCTGAACAGAGACGTGGATGGAAGTCTCCCATAGAGAGAGTCACCACTCGGCTAAACTTGGAACCCCCATTCATATCTATGAGAGAGTTCCAACCACCTCTCCAGTACAGAGAGATTTCGGTGTTCATTTAGGAGATAGGTGCAAGTCCCATCAATTTCTGTAGTGAGACAACCCCTTTAATATACAGATTAGAATCAAGACTATTACCTCTAAATTAATGGGGTGAAATTACTGATCAAAAAGAGCCAGAATTCTTGCTAAAATTGCACAAATATGTATATATGCTGAGTACCACATTTATTATGGGTTTATATCTGAATATCTCCACTGCTGTGTATCCATTGCAAACAATAATGTAAACATAGTCAGTATATGACTATATTTAATTTGTTTCCCAGCATACACAATTTCTTTGTATGATAGAAATGAAACTTCAGATTTTGTAACCTTTCAGAAATTGTAAAGATAGGACATATTGGAACGGATTTGTTATTATTATTACAGCCATGCAGACCAATTTGATACAGTGTGTGGCAAGTGGTCTGAACACTGACAGGCTCACCCATATCCCCTTTAATGTCTGCAGCAATGCTGGCAGCATTCATATTTCTATTTTGAAAAGACAATCTTTGTATTTGATGCTTAGCATATGCACTAAACTTCTTTGGTCGACCATTTACAAAGTATCTTCAGTGTAAACTAAACCTTAAAACGGTTGTCCAGCTCCATCCAAAAGAAATTACATTAGCGCAAATGGTATACAACAAAAAAAATGTATTAATCTTTGTACTCATCACCAATCCAGCCTTTGTCTACTTACTGGAACGACACATGACCGGTGAGGTTGCTGAATGGCTGCAGCTGTCACATGCTTTTCTGTAGTAAACAGGGTACAAAATACGCCATTTTAGAGAAAAAATAGTCAGAGCCATGATAAAATCAAAGTCTATATGAGCCCAGGGTCTTTCAGGCACAGGTAATGGAAGTAGAAGACGGTTTCTGGCGCAGAACTTTATTATGAGCAGTCTGACAGGTTGTCACAAACTCCTTTGTGTCCTGGGGTAAGGTTGGCCACCAGTAGTGTCAGGAGATCAGCTAAAATGTTTTGAGGACTCCAGGATGACCAGCCAATTTAGAGACATGCCCCCAGGAGAGAATTTGCTTCCTAAGGGATGGGCAGACAAAGGTTTTTTCCTGGGGAAATAGTCGTTGACAAATGGGTGCCACAGCAATCAGACGTTCAGGAGGGGCGATATGTTGAGGTGCCTAATCAAGACTCACAATATTGGAAGCATGGGAGAGAACATTAACCGGGTAGCAAGCCCCATCCAGCAGATGATGCCATTCCTCTAAGGCCAATTTAATGGCTAGTAACTTGCAATCTCCAATGGTGTAATTTCTTTCTGCAGTGGAGAAAGTTTTAGAGAAGAAACCACAGGTGATGGTCTTTCTCTTGGGAGTTTTCTATGTGAATACCACTCTGGCTCCCACAGATTAGGTGTCCACCTCAAGGAAGAATGATTTTTCTGGATCTGGACGAGATAAGATGGTTGAAGAGGCAAATGCAGACTACAGTTAGAAAAAAGCTTCTTCTGGCGCCCAAAGTTTGGAATTACTGTTCTTCATGGCAAGTGCTACTATAGATGCCACCACAGTGCAGTAGTGAAGTATACAGTAAATTGTCGGTAATAGTTTGCAAACCCCAAGAAGTGTTGTGTGGCACGAAGTACCACCAGTTCGTCCCCATTGCAGAACCAGCAGACAAGTTGGCGGGATCCATTTGTAGGCCCTTGTCAGTAACAATGTAACCTAGGATGTAACCTAGGAAGGGGAGGTTGGTCTGTTAAAAGATGCATTTTAAAGCTTAGTGTAGAGCTGGTTGCCTTGTATGCATCTTAGTACCTGGCAAACGTGATCACGATGTGATTAGGTGTAACGGTGCGGCGCTGACAGACGTATGCCGAGGCGCCGACCGCCGACATCCGGGTGTGGATCCTCTGTGATCACCGCAGGCGAGGTGGTAGCTGGAGGACCACGCCAGGGAGTGGAGTCTAAGGGGCCCCTGGTCTTCGCCAGAGCCCGCCGCAAAGCGGGATGGACTTGGCTGCGGGACCCCCAGGTCACTACCCCTGACGTGGCTATCTGCGGTGACAGCCGGGGTACAGGACAGGAACACAGGAACATAGGAGAACATAAGCAGGGCAGGTAAAACGTACTCAGGAACACAGCAGGATACAGGAGGGATAAACGTACACCACAGGATACAACAGGAACCAGACGGGTAACACGACAGGTACAGACCAGGAACAGGTGCCGAGGCAGGACACAGGACAGGTGCAGAGACATCAGACGTAACAGGAGACAGACAGAAGGTCAGGAGCTCAGATGACACAGACTGGACCAGCATCTCCAGGGTTAAGTCCAGAGATACTGGCAGGAGCTCAAGATGGACACAACCAGACACAGCAAGAGGCTGTAACAGACTGCAATGAACTGACCCAGAGTAGAGACAAGAACTTCCTCTTATAGCCAGAGGTCAGGGGTGAAGAGGAAGGTGCACAGAACAGGAAACTATAAATAGGCAGGAAGCTGCCGCGCGCACGCCTTAGGAGGCACAGTGCACAGACAGGACCCAGGAAGCAACAAGACTGGACAGGACAGGCAAGTACATAGCAGAACACAGGCTGCTGGGACCCCTGCACAGGGAGCCCCAGCAGAGACATGGCAGGCACGGACAGGCCGACGGTCCAAGGCAGGGACCGCGGCATGAACCGTGACAGTACCCCCCCCTCAAAGCCCCCTCCTCCCCCTCCAAATCACAGAATGGCATTCCACATAGGCCAGGGGCCCGCAACTTCTACGGGGGCAACCCCAAAACCAAGTACAGGCTGTATAATAGCCAGTATAGGGAAAACCTAGAAACGGAGGTGCATGGAGGAACAAGCGGGGCACTAGGCAAAATGGGAGGGGAACCCAGGGTAGGCAGTAAGCCACAGGGGACTCAGAAGGCTCAGGGCGGGACCGTAAGCCACGGGGACTCAGAAGGCTCAGGGCGGGACCGTAAGCCACGGGGACTCAGAAGGCTCAGGGCGGGACCGTAAGCCACAGGGGACTCAGAAGGCTCAGGGCGGGACCGTAAGCACGGGGACTCAGAAGGCTCAGGGCGGGACCGTAAGCCACGGGGACTCAGAAGGCTCAGGGCGGGACGTAAGCCACAGGGGACTCAGAAGGCTCCGGGCGGGATCGCAAGCCACAGGGGACTCAGAAGGCTCAGGGCGGGACCGTAAGCCACGGGGACTCAGAAGGCTCAGGGCGGGACCGTAAGCCACGGGGACTCAGAAGGCTCAGGGCGGGACCGTAGCCACGGGGACTCAGAAGGCTCAGGGCGGGACCGTAAGCCACGGGGACTCAGAAGGCTCAGGGCGGGACCGAACCCCACGGGGACACAGAAGCGCCAGGGCGTCACCGAAAGCCACGGGGACAAAGAAGGCTCAGTGCGGGACCGTAAGCCACGGGGACTCAGAAGGCTCAGGGCGGACCGTAAGCCACGGGGACTCAGAAGGCTCAGGGCGGGACCGTAAGCCACGGGGACTCAGAAGGCTCAGGGCGGGACCGTAAGCCACGGGGACTCAGAAGGCTCAGGGTGGGACCGTAAGCCACGGGGACTCAGAAGGCTCAGGGCGGGACCGTAAGCCACGGGGACTCAGAAGGCTCAGGGCGGGACCGTAAGCCACGGGGGCTGGACCATGAGCTAGGCCAACGTAAGCTCTGGGCTGGACCATGAGCCAGGCCAAACGTAAGCTCTGGGCTGGACCATGAGCTAGGCCAAACGTAAGCTCTGGGCTGGACCATGAGCTAGGCCAAACGTAAGCTCTGGGCTGGACCATGAGCTAGGCCAAACGTAAGCTCTGGGCTGGACCATGAGCTAGGCCCAACGTAAGCTCTGGGCTGGACCATGAGCTAGGCCAAACGTAAGCTCTGGGCTGGACCATGAGCTAGGCCCGATCGGGTGGCAGACACTCTAGAACGAGGGCAGGGTCACCCCGGCGGGATCCATGGTCAGTTCATACTGTAACGGTGCGGGCGCTGACAGACGTATGCCGAGGCGCCGACCACCGACATCGGGTGTGGATCCTCTGTGATCACCGCAGGCGAGGTGGTAGCTGGAGGACCACGCCAGGGAGTGGAGTCTAAGGGGCCCCTGGTCTTCGCCAGAGCCCGCGCAAAGCGGGATGGACTTGGCTGCGGACCCCCAGGTCACTACCCCTGACGTGGCTACCTGCGGTGACAGCCGGGGTACAGGACAGGAACACAGGAACATAGGAGAAACATAAGCAGGGCAGGTAAAACGTACTCAGGAACACAGCAGGATACAGGAGGGATAAACGTCACACCACAGATACAACAGGAACCAGACGGGTAACACGACAGGTACAGGAACAGGTGCCGAGGCAGGACCCAGGACAGGTGCAGAGACATCAGACGTAACAGGAGACAGACAGGGGGTCAGGAGCTCAGATGACACAGACTGGACCAGCATCTCCAGGGTTAAGTCCAGAGATACTGGCAGGAGCTGAAGATGGACACAACCAGACACAGCAAGAGGCTGTAACAGTCTGCAATGAACTGACCCAGAGTAGAGACAGAACTTCCTCTTATAGCCAGAGGTCAGGGTGAAGAGGAAGGTGCAACAGAACAGGAAAACTATAATAGGCAGGAAGCTGCCCGCGCGCACGCCTTAGGAGGCACAGTGCACAGACAGGACCCAGGAAGCAACAAGACTGGACAGGACAGGCAAGTACATAGCAGAACACAGGCTGCTGGGACCCCTGCACAGGGAGCCCCAGCAGAGACATGGCAGGTACGGACAGGCCGACGGTCCAAGGCAGGGACCGCGGCATGAACCGTGACATTAGGTGAGAAGACCAAAATGTCATCGAGGTATACAACAACACAGACGTATAGAAAGTCTTGGAAAATCTCGTTGATGAAGTCCTGGAAGACAGCGGGAGGATTATATAGGCCAAAGGGCATCACCAGATACTCAAAATGTCCATTTCGGGTATTGGAGTCTGCCTACACGTATGCAAATCAGATTGTAACCTCCCTGCAAGTAAAGTTTCATAAAGATCCTGGCCCTTTCAGAGGCGGTCAAAGAGCTCAGAGATCAGTGACAGCAGATACTGTTTTTTATGGTTATATTGTTGAGACCTTGGTAGTCGATACAGAGGCAGAGTTCCATTTTTCTTTTCAACAAAGAAGAATCCAGCACCAGCAAGAGAAAAAGGTTTACGGATGAAGTCTTTCTGTAAGTTTTCTTGATATAGGCTGACATGGCCTGTGTCTTGGGTACAGACAAAGGGTAGACCCTACCTCTAGAAGGGGTGGTCTTTGGAAGAAGAGCTACAGGACAATCAAAGGCTCGGTGTGGGGAAAGGGTTTTGGCCTGTTTATCACAGAAGATATCTGCATATTCCTGGTAGGGAGAGAGCAGACCTAGCAGGGGAGTGGAAGAAACCAGTGAAGAAGTGGTACATGTCATATGGGGCGCCATGATACAGCGTGAAAGGCAGTCTTGTCCCCAATGTGTGACTTCGTCCATTTGCTAATTGAGAGCTGTAGTGTGGCACTGTAGCTATGGAAGTCCCAGAAGAATGGCTGAGGAGGAACGCTGTAACACATAGAAGACGATTCTCTCCTTATGAAACACCCTCACTTGAAGGCTCACAAGTTCACTACATAAGTGAATGATGTCACACAGCATTCACTGCTAATAGAGGAGACGACCAGAGGTTTGTCAAGATAGACCAGAGATGCGTCAATGAAATTCCCGGCTGATCCAGAATCCACAAAGGTGGAGTCTTTGAACTTGATACCAGACAGAGTGCTGAGTTTGACCAGCATGATCAGACATGGAGAGGTAGTGTGCACACACCAAGGGACATCTCTCCCACATATCTTAGGTGTGGGAGTTTCCTGGACGCAATGGACAGTCCATCTGGAAATGCTCTGGACTAGCGAAGTAGAGGCAAAGATTCTGCTGGCTTTGACGGGACCATTCTTGCTGTGACAGGTGGGCTCTGTCCACTTGCATAAGTTCTTCAGAAGAAGCCATTGATGGAGGTAGTGGAGGCCTTTGGAACACCGAAGTAAGACAGGGAAGACAGTATGGCCAGATCGATTCACGTTGCTAACGGAGCTCCTGCTGTCTCTCAGCAAACCAGATATTTACAATATATCGTTGGCCAGACGGACAGGCAGAGAGGTCAAGGCAGGCAGCAGGCAACGTAGTCAGATGAAACAGGCAAGAGAACTAGTACACGGTAATGGCAGGAACACTAAAGACATGATTTCTTTATGGGATGAACACTAAAAATCTGGCAAGGGGGTCAGGAGGTGTAGGCACGATAAAGGGTCAGCGACTGGTATTTAACCAATTACCGGCACTCTGGACCTTTAAATATCACAGATGTGGTGCACGCAGGCATCCTAGGAAACAGAGACACACGAACAGGGAAGCAGGAGTGGGTAGAGGCGAGTGCACAGCAGCATGGACCCGGTGAACATTAGCATGTCTGCGGCGCAGCGTGGAGGCTGCATCGCGACTTGTGACACACCTTTTTATAAGCCATCAGTTAAACCAGCTGATATTATTTTTCACCAGTGGCAGGATTGCTTTCTAATTCCTGAAAGATTTCAGCTGGTGTCATGACTTTACATGGCTTTTTGCTCTGCTCTTTCTTTATATGTTCAATTCTTTTTCCCTGTGTCAATTTTCATTGTTACACATAACTTCCTTTGGTCCATGTTCAGTGTGGTAAAGACCATAAGAAAAGCAGCACAGTGACTACTTTTCACCATTTAAATAGACAGACTGATTGATTAAAAGTTTGAAAACACATGTGACACTAATTACAGGACAATCCTTAGTTTCAAATGTCCCTTTGGTTAAATTATTTTCAATCACTAGTTTGTTTGTTTTTTTAGTTTTTTTTGGTTGAAATACCATTCAAAAGCAATGTCAATGTCATATGCCTCTTTTGGGATTCATTGCTGCATATCCTCCTGCTGTCCCACATCTTTTTACAATTGGTCTCCCTCTCCCAAAGGAGGGGAGTGGTTCTCTATCCTACTACCGTGTCTATAAGGCTGCAACTATATCCAGAGTTTTTCTATCTCACTATGGTATATCTTGGCTAGATCTTTGCTTTACATATAAATGTACCTATTCCCTTTTGAAACATGATTATTCTCTGCTCATAATCTCTGATGAAACAGTAGATTTTCTGGAGAAACCCATTGGAAGTTAGAGCAGTTTTTTGCCTGTTGTAAGTTTTTTATATTAATCTTTGGTCATTACTCAGGTTTAGGCTTCATGCTTGTATATCTGTTCACTTTGAAGGAACCTAACAGGGTTTCGAGGGTGAGGTATGGGTGCAGGCTCTTCCTTTTTTAGTTGATTACCCTGCTTAGGTATGGTTAGGGTATATGAAACTCAGTCTTTCACTCATCCTCCTTCCCTATGTAGATTAAATTGTGTGCACCTCTTAGACTCAGTTAACTGAAGACTTTGTCACTACAGATTCAAAAATAAAATGCAAGGGATACCTCTTCTCCACCATGATTTGCTGTGTAATCTATGCAGGGCCACAGGAAGCCATCCTTTTTCGCCACAAAGAAGAATCTTGCACCAGGTAGAAAAGACTTGCAAATGTGCAGATTCTCTGGAATAGACTCTACCATGAGTGGGAGTTGTGTAGCAGATCTGTATGATGAACCTAAGGGAGATAAAAGCACACAACTGGGGCATGAGTATGCAGCCATGGAAGACCAAGGAGCACAAAACAAGTGGACTTTGGCTAAAAATAGACCAATATTCTCTGCTGATGTAGCACTCCGATCAGTAGGCTCAATTGGGATGTGCAATACTGGATAGACCTGGCAAGGACCACTCTATTAACGGAAGAGATGGTTAGAGGTTTTTTCAGATGACTCAGAGGTCTCATCACCAGGAAACAGTGAATAAACTTGGCTACAGAGCCAGAGTCCATAAAGGCGGATACTGCAAAACTTACTTTAGAAGGGGAGACCAGCATGGCTGACATGGTAAGGTGTTGGGGAAAAGATATCTTCACTAAGGGTCTTCTATGAACCCCCAGAGCTGGAGTTTTGTGGCTTGACTGGACTATCACACTGGAAATGTTGTTTGCTCCCACAGTAAAGGCAAAAATTGTTGTATCTTAATGTGCACTCCTCCATTGGCGTTTCAGTCACCAGGGTTATGAGGTTATCCAAGGAGGGTGACAAATCCTTATTGGCCAATTTGTCTTAAATATATATATGGAGATGCATTCCCAGAAAGTGGCAATCAGGTCAGGTCTCAGTGTTTAAGAGGCTAGGATAAGAATTGGATGGCATCCTGGTCTACTGTGGGGCTGCCCAGACAAAGACGGAAAAGAAACATAAGCAGCAGATGAGGCACATCCAGGTTGCTCAAAGACTTACCAAGATGGGGTAAGAAAGTCTTCAAGATCTCACACAATATAGTCTGCAGATTCCCACAAGGGAGCAGCCCGCTCTATTGCTTCACTGGACAGCAGGTATATAATAAAAGTCATTCTAGACATGAATTGGTAAGTGAGAACCTAAAAGTAAATGGTATATTGATTCAGGAATCCATGACCGGGTTTGGGATTAACATTATAATGTGGACACAATGAAAGATGAAAACTTGGATGTTCCATGGCATTGGTATGCGGATGGCAGGCACAGTGTCGGACCTAGGGCCCACCAGAGGAGTTGATTTTAGAAGCCCACTTTGCCTTGCTGTCTCTGCCTCCTGTAAAGTGTCCCGCCCGGTCACGCTTCAACTTATACAGACCTATGTGATGACATCATCACTCTAACCTGTAATTAAGATGGAACACTGGGGCTTCTGAGTCTCCCTTACCTAATTGCAGCACGACACCTGTAGTGAACATAAAAGGTCTAAAGATATATGCCCCCCTCCCCAAATGATACATTTCATATAAATAAAAATATATCAAAAGCTATAACACAAAGTACTGAGTATAAAACCCCTAAATAATGGCCATACAGTTACCAAATAACATTGTTACATAAAACCAGAACCCCAGGGCTAAAATGACCAATAATTAAGACCAAATACTGCTACATCATGAGCAAATATCACCACTACATAGTGACTGAATAATACCTCCACACCGTCACCATAGATCACCACCACATAGTTACTGAATAATACTCCACTCCATGACCACATATCACCACCACACTGTGACCTAATAATACCTTCACACCATAACAACATATCACTACCACATAGTGACTGAATAATGCCGCTACACCATAACCTCGTATCATTACTACATAGTATCTGAATAATACCACCACACCATGACCCCATATCACCGCCACATAGTGACTGAATAATACCTCCACACCATGACCACATATCACCACCACATAGTGACTGAATAATACCTCCACACCATGATCACTTATCGACGCTATATAGAGACTGAATGATACAACCAACCCATTAGTGAATATGAACCATTACACTTTGCACACTTATACGTGATTACAGTTCAGGTACATTGAGTAACTCACAGGCGATGTTTCTCCAATGAGACATTCACGTTCCGTTTTCTTCTCCATCCGGTTCACACCTTCATGCTGACTTCTCCCGGCCAACACTCATCCCTGCAGATTTGGACACAAATATCTTAGAATCCTCACTTTTCCAGCAGCTCCTTACTTATAGGTAAATAAGTCCTCTCGGTTAGGTAGCGCTATTGCTCCCCTCATCAGATAGGAAGCTCTATAGGTCCCCTCAGTTAGGCAGGCATGTATAGATCCACTCAGGAAGGCCGATATATATACAGGTCCCCTTAGTTATGCCGGTATACAGGTCCCCTTCATAAGGCAGGTATAGATAGGTCCCCTCGGTTAGGCAGGCATATATAGGTCCCCTCAGGCAGGCAGCTATATAGGTCCCCTCAGTTAGGCAGGTATATATCGGTCCCCTCAGGCAGGTTTTGGCATAGGATTTGGCATACCCTACATCGGGGAGTAGAGTCTAAGGGCCCCTTGTTTTCACCGGAGCCCGCCACAAAGTAGGACGGACTTTGCCGCAGGGAATCCTCCAGATCGCTACCCCCAATGCAGGATCCAGCGGTGATAGTTAAAGCAGGAGGTGTAGACACCAAACCAACTGGAGAGTTGTCCCGAAGCAGTGATGAGCAGGCTAGGAAGAAACAGTGCGTGACGGACGAAGACCAGCACAACGGACGAAAACAGGAACGTGATTGGAAAGACAAGGGAATTCGCAAGAGAGAGCACAAGGACATCACTAGTGAACGAAAACCAACAACTGGGTGCTGACGGTAGGAAGAGGAATCCCTATAAAGCCCGTGTCTGAACGCCATAGGTGGAAAAGGGAATACCTATAGTGTACTGGCCCTTTAAATCTAGGAGAGTTGCTAGCATGTTCCCCTAATGGCCGGCCGGAATAGTGCGGGCAGAGGCAGGAAAATCCACAGCAGCGCACCGCTCAAGGAGGAAGCAGGACGGGTCCGGTAAAGTAGACGCACAGCGCAGCGAGCGCCGGGGGCAGCTGCACCTGTGGTCACAGCTCCCCTCAGGCAGACATATATAGGTCCCCCCCAGGCAGGCAGGTATATACAGATCCCCTCAGGCAGACATATATAGGTCCCCTGAGGCAGGCATATAGATATAGGTCCCCTCAGGCATGCATATATAGGTCCCCTCAGGCATGCATATATAGGTACCCTCAGGCATGCATATATAGGTCCCCTCAGGCAGACATATAGATATAGGTCCCCTCAGGCAGGCACGTATATACAGCTCCCCTCAGGCAGGCATATATAGGTCCCCTCAGGCAGGCATATAGATATACTGTAGGTCCCCTCAGGCAGGCATATAGACATAGGTCCCCTCATGCAGGCATATAGATATAGGTCCCCTCAGGCAGGCATATATAGGTCCCCTCAGGCAGGCATATATAGGTCCCCTCAGGCAGGCAACCGTCATTAAAACAATAACACTAATACTCACCTTTCCTCCTTCCTCGGTCATGTGTCCTCTTCTGCCCAACACTGGCGGCGTGACATTATCGCTCACATCATCTGCCCAGCTCAGTACTACAGGGCCGCGGTGGGCCCTCAGCGCTACGGGGACCGGACAGGCCCCGCAGTGTTGGACCAGCGGCCTACCGAAGGATCCACCAATCCTCCGATGGGCCAGTCCGACACTGGGCAGGCAGTTGGGCTGCTATGTTCTGTAGCATGTGGGAAAGCTGCTTAAGGAGAGATACCTGTCAGAACAGTTCAGCAACAAAACTACAAAAAACAGAGTGGACATGTAACATTAACTCCAGTAAACCCCAGAAAATAGAAACCAATCAAAATAGGGTGTGTACTATAAAATGTAACCTTTAATATTACAATATAGAAACAATTAAGTTCAAATCTACTGTCAGACATCAAAATAGTAGCATAAGGCATAACACCAGTAAAACACCAATAGGGGTAATGGCTCAAATAAAGGTGTGATGGAACTTGGAAAAAACCCTATATATCCCTGCTTGACCTATAAGGCTCTAGGGAAAAATATACAGGGTAGTCATCCAGAAAAGGACGACCCTGTCAGGATCCTGCCCCTATTGCAAACTCACCACTACAATCACCCTACAAAAGATGCAAGAAGTCCCAACATGTTTCGCATTGCCAATATTCCTCAGGGGACAAGTTCAGCATGTAAACGTACCATAGGGTAATTATCATCAATCGATAAAGGACCATTTAAGTAACAACCATTAGCAATGAAAAAGTACCACAAACAAAAATTGATATGTAGTAACAAACAGAGGCTAGAGGCATTGACACAATAATTCTCAATTAAGTGATAATTTCATCAATTGAAATGCCTACAAGATACATTTATCAATTAAGCCATTATAACTGTCAACCCTCTATCAATTGCTACTCACCCACTCCTTAAATTAGAAAATAATTAATGGTGCACATAAGAATCACTATAACAATGCTGTTACCAAAATAATACAAGTCTATGATTGGACCCATGCATGGCGAGTCCTGAAAGTCTTAGGGCCACATAAAAACTAGGTCTAGGTCTAAAGCTCTCTTTGTTGCCCATAGCAACCAATCAGAGCGGCTCTCTCCTTTTTCCAGAGCACTATATGAAATGAAGGGGACGCTCTGATTGGTTGCAATTGGCAAGAAAGTGAATTTTAGACCTAAACAGTTTAGCCCTTAGTGTCACCAATATTGTAAGTCTTTGCTTTGAACTTACCGGACTGTAGCACTTGGACCCCGTTGGCACTCACATCTGGTCAGGTGTCTGACAGGGAAAAATTCCCCACCCTGTAAGAACGATGCCATTGAGACATTGGTTGCACGCAGGTTATAGACAGGCTGCATGTCCTGTTGCGGCGTTCGAACCAAAGTGCGGGACTGGGAGGAGAAGCTGCCTTGGCAACCGCCATAAACACAGTGGTTCTGACTTCAGCATCGCTCTGTCACTGAGAGATAGGTAAGTTACAAGTGAAAGAAAACAACAGGTTTTTAATAGACCCAGTTATAAGTATAATCTAAGCAATAAAGTGGGCTAAGTAAACGTCTATTATTCAACTCCATTGATAACTACTAAAAAACAGGAAACTGTCAACAGACATCTTAAGACGTGTAAATCCAATAGATGGATAAATCCTGTATAATCCCTCATGGAAAAAGTATACAGGATATAAATTGGAGGGTGTTTTTTCACTTGTAAAATTCCCATAGTCAACAGTGGGAATAGGATTTAAAAAAAAAAAAAAAAAACCCTTCAAAATATGCTTCAAAATAACCCACTAAATCGGTGGGTTGTTTAATGTAAAATTAGTTTTAAATTCTATTAAATGTAAATACATTTTATAGGAGATTTTTATATTTTTGGGATATATATTTTTATATCAACTTTATAAGATAACATTTTATACAGTTTGATAATTATCATAAATTACTTTTTATTATTGTACTGGTGTAAGTTGAGAAATATTGGAAATTTTTTCCCCAAAAGCAAATCCAGCTCCACTTCGACTCCTCAGGCACAGACAGACCACACTGAAATAGGTCTGCCTGTCCGAGCAGTAATGTGCCTAGTTTTGCCGAATTACATTTACATATATGTCTAATAATAGGAGTGTGGTGCGACACGTCCCCACAACGCCCCCTCATGTTAGGCGCATTAAAAAATGTCGAGTCTTATGAACAATGCGCCTAACACATTCATTAGGAGCATTAACCGGCTCACTTTGGCGCATTTGATGCCAGAAAAGGGTGAAAAACCCGATCATATATGTCTCTCTAATTCTTACAATGGGAAGATTGAAACCATATCAGTGAAGTTTAACTGCATACAGCTGTTTTGGGAGTTTGCCCCTCGTCACTGCAGAGTAGAACTTGCTGACTGGCTAGGTGAGAGGCGGGTGAGGCTTAGAAGGAGTAATGTATCTCTTTGGTGAAGATTTATTCTCCTTTTGCAGTTCACTGTGCATATGCATAGAACAAAGGCTTTTGGGAAACAGCCAAAGAGCTCACCCGCTCCATCTTTTGACTGTAGTACAATGGAGCGCAAGTCACTCCAGCGTGTTGGGGCAAGAACGCAAAAGTCAAGAAGAATGATCCGCCAGAAACTTGGGAGTGATAGCAGTGGGCACAACTAGGTAATTATTAGTTGTTTTTTTTCTTCTTTGGACCCTTCTGGCACCATTGAAATATTTTTTTACTGGACATCCCCTTTAAACCCTTTAAACAACCGATCGCTGACTTTTGACGTCAGGTGGTGCAGGTCGTTTATCTGCAGTGACGTCTTTTGGCGTCGGTGCAGACATCGGGTTTGCGGCTCCGGGCGCCGCAGCAGCGCCGAGAACAGAGCTGTACTTCACAGCCCTGTTCCCAGTACAGCCTCTGCAAGTGCTGGGGAGCAGGGGAAATCTCTGCTTAACCCTTTTAATTGCCGCGGTTCGTGACCGCAGCATAATCATAGGGCTTTCCCCTGCTCTGGAGGGTGATCGGGACACCTGGAGACCCGATAGACCCCGGGGAATGGCTGCACAGTCAGCCCTTTGGACCTAAAGTATCCTCAGGGCTGTCTGTGTATCAAGCCAGCAATCAGGACACACTGTGTGCTGTCCTGATTGCTGCCTGTGTCAAACTTACACAGATTATAATGTATTAGCATATATAAATATCCTAATGCATTACTAAGTGGAGAAAAAAAAGTAACACGGTTATCCCTTCATGGGATTTAAAAAAAAGTAAAAAACATAAAAAAATAAAATAAAAATAAATATTTAATAAAAAAAATAATTGTGCATACATTACACACACAAAAAAACACATATTAGGTACTAGGTATCCACACATTTGTAATAACCTGTAGAATTAATCTAACAAGTTATTAAGTGTGAAATGTGAATGGTGTAAAAAAAGTTGCAACAATTTATAAGTGAACTTAAACTATTCCCCCAAAAAGTACAACTTGTTACAAAAATAAAACGAGGACTCATACTACTGCATCATTGAAAAAATAAAAAGTTCCGACTTTTGAAAAGCAAGGAGGCAAAAACTAAAAAAAGTGTTGCTCATTAACTACTTTTCAGGCATTCGGCTTAAGAATGTTATAACAGCATTCATTGAAATCAGTAGGTTGTCTGTGTAATGCAGGACAGAACAAGGCTTCTAGAGCAAGAGACACTCTTTGTAACTGCTCTACATTCTGGCTAAAGGAGGAGGATGCAGAACAGTGAACCCCCTCTGTTCACTTTGAATTATCTAATGGAGTATACATTTTCTATTTTTTTAAACTAAACAACCCCCTTAACACCTTTGTGGCAGTTTTCTGGTGTAATAATGTTGCAAATTTTGGCATATTTATGGTACTTTACTTTTTACTCCTTATGTCAATAGTAGTGAGAACAGTGGAAGGGGCTTAGTGGGTAGTAGTGTGACTAATGGCTGTCTGACAAATGTATTATGCTTTAAACTACAAGATGACGCTCATAGTAGTTATAGATTTCATTTTCTTGATAAAATTATAGTCTGAGATGTGTCACATTTATAAAGCTCTGTGCACCTCTTAATAACTTTGACACATTTTACTACAACACAGTTTAGGTAAAGACATAACCAGCAGTCTTAGTAAATCTGCCCTGATGTGTCTTATTAGAAGATTACTCATGTTTGTAGAACTATGACTAAGGTTTATATAAGTAGCCATAGTTCCCTGTTGATTCCAAACCAATCATCCAACGATTTACATCCTAAATCATTTATATTTCAAATGAAATAATACATCTATAGAAAAGTAAAAAACAAAACAGGTTTTAGCTCTCCATATACTTCCATTTTACCCCTAGCTTCAAATCAGTTAGATTATTATTTGCTAGAATTGTTCTTTCTCTGTTAGGATTCGAGTCCGTAGGAGTTATTGCAAAGAACATTACCAATATATTTACCAGTGCCATGCCAATTTGTTCAAGATTTAATTTTTCTGTACGGATGAAATCCCTGCTAGGACATTCTGAGGTTGTGTCATCTTTAATGACTAGCAAAGAATAGGATGGAATTAGTAAATGATCATGAATAATGGTTGACAAAGGAACAGAACCTGAGAATTACTCTTTCTATATAATTATTGAGCAGAACATTATTTGCTCTCCTTTTTCAGATACTTAAGGTTTTTGTCACAATTTGTAATAATTCCTTACATTTGGGGAACTGTATAGAAATATAATTAAATAATGTATCCCAGATATCTGCTTTAATATTTCATTTTTAAGTCCTTTTCATTCCTAAAAATGTCAGCGATGCATTCAAGCAATGGTAGCAGGAATCCTAATTCCATACCGTGGATATGTAGAGGTAGTGGTCCCTCAAGCTACAATGGTCTAAAGATATAATATTCTCACCATTCTTTTTTTTTATTTCGGTATATGTAAAACCACACTTGCATGTAATACCCCAGACATTGCCGATATGTGAACCTGCTTCTCTGCTGCCATCTAGAGTGTGTGTTAGCTTACAAATTTAAATGGTTAACCCGTTAAGAATGCAGCCAGTTTTGACCTACCTGACAGAACCCCATTCTTTAAATATCACAAATGTGTCAATTTATGTGGGAATAACTTTTTGATACTTTTACCTATTTATGTGATTCAAAGATTGTTTTCTCATGACACATTGTGCTTTAAGTTAGCAATACATTTTTGTCCATGCAATCCTTTTTAATTTAGCATCTACCATATGTCTACTGTAGGTTGGCATCATTTTTTAAATGTCTTTATTTTTTTTAGAAACGTAGTAGTATTTTTTTCACAATTTCAAGAAAATTTGCAACATTTAATTTTTTAAGGACCAATCCGGTTCTGATGTGGCTTTGACGGGCCTGCATGTTAGGAACTCCCATAAATGACTACATCTAAGAAACTACACCCCTTAAAGTATTCAAAACAGCATTTAAGAAGTTTATTAAAACATTAGGGGCGACATGTATGAATTCTGGCGCTGATATACCAGTTCTAAATATCTTTAAGGTAGTATAGACTGCATCAGAATGTATGAACCTGTTCTTCTGCAAGTCATACATACAGGTACAGTCTAGTGTAAATACGACAACTCAGGCTCAGGCAGACCACCCTTTACTTGGTCTGGCTGTTCTAAATGTTCTGCGCCAAAGTTTTGGCGTCAAAGAATCATAAATGTATCAACTTCTACTAATGTGGTGTGACACCCCCAGAACGCCCCAAAACTTTGGCGTGCTAAAAAGTGTCTTTGGCACAGAACCGAGGCCAAAGTTTGGAGTACGCCTCTTCATACATCTATAGAACTGGTCTACTACAGCTTTTTGAGGCCTGAATTCTGGCACAGCCCCGTTCATACATGTCGCCCTACGTGTTTCACAGAAATTAAAACAAAGTGAAGATGAAGGGCGACATGTATGAATTTTTATTTGTTTATTTTCGTTACCCCCATTTTATTGTTCATTTTATATAGAGATCGGTACAACTTCGTGAGGCTTATTTTATTTCTGCCATGAATAGTTTTATTATAGATTGCATTAGAAAACCCATAAGAGCGTCGCTCGCTCTCCCATTGGACCAAATAACCGCGCCTCTTTTAACTTAGCCAATCAGGACGAGCCCCTCTTCCCTACAACCAATCACAGTACTAGAATATTTCCCATAGACAGTAATAACTTTTAGGGCGCCCTTCTACTGCGCCCTCCTTGCTCCACTCAAAATAGACGCACTACATATGATTGGTGGATTCATATCTGCCGCCTGGTCTCAACCAATCAGCTCTTTTCTGCCTTTTTTACTGTATTTTGAACTGTCCCGCCTTTTCATGTGATTGGTCAATACTTCTCCATAGGTTATAATGGTTCACTGTCACTCCTATTCTGATTGGCTGGTTTATGCCGACCAATGAGAAGAGCTTACAGAATTTGAATTACTGTAATTCCCGGCAATTTCTAATATCCCAATACCTGATGTTGCGCCGGTGACAGTGACAAACGCGTTGTTAGTGATTTTTATTTATGTTTGTTTTTAGAAGGTTTGAGCTCTTTTACAGAGAATGTTTTACACCTAATAAAAACGATTTATTTACTTATACTCCATGCCGCACGGCGCTGAGATTTCAGTGCCCCGATCTGTCCATAGACTACAATGGGACAAAGTAGCTCATGCTCTGATTGGCCGAGATAGCCAAGCCCCCGCTAGTTCAACCAATCAGCTCTTTTCTGCATTTTTTACTGTATTTTGAACTGTCCCGCCTTTTCATTTGATTGGTCAATACTTCTCCATAGGTTATAATGGGTCACTGTCGCTCCTATTCTGATTGGCTGGTTTACGCCAACCAATGAGAAGAACTTACAGAATTTGAATTACTGGATTTCCCGGCAATTTTCTATATCGCAATTCCTGATGTAGCGCCGGTGACGGCATCAAACACGTTGTTAGTGATTTTATTTATGTATGTTTTTAGAAGCTTTGAGCTCTTTTTCAGAGAATGTTTTACACCTAATAAAAACGAGTTTTTGAATCATGAGAGCTGTGTACTGTTGTAACAGTCGACCTAGAGCACATTTTGCATGAGCAGGTGGATATGATTACAGCAATACCGAATTTTTATTTGTTTTATGTTTTACTGCTTTTACACAATAAAAACACTTTTATTCACCATTATTTGCCATAGAGAGCCATAAATTTTAATTTTTGTGTATACGGAGCTGTGTATGGCCTGGTTTTTTGCGGGATGAATTGATGTATTTTATTGGTATAATTTTTGGGGCAAGACTTTTTGATTGCTTTTAAAACCATTTTTTGGAAGGCAGGATGAAGAAAATTGTTATGAGGCGCCCGGCCTGCATGTCACCTCGTCCCACATGCTTCCGGGGACAGGCGGCACCGCAGTCTGCCTATCGGGCTGTAGGTGCCCTTGTACTGTCGGGAGGTACTCACCTCGCCATGCTACTGCTCTTCTGCACACCTCTGTCGGACGGGGTTCCCTAGATTTAAAGGGCCAGCGTTCCGGTAATTGGTTACCCTATATAACCAGAACTCCCCCTCTGGTTCCCTGCCGGATCTATAATGCCTAGTACCATAGAGAAAGTGATCCAGAGTGCATTCCTGCCTTTCTGTGTTCCTGACCCATTGTTATGATTTCTGACTTTGAACCATAGCCACCTGCCCTGACCTTCCTGCCTGTCCCCGACTACGAGTTTGCTTCATGATTCGGTACCTCGCTGCACCTCGGCTGCCATTGCAAGCAAGTTGCATCAGAAGTAGCAACCTGGTAGGACTCCGACCACATCAAGCCCATCCTACCTTGCGGTGGGCTCTGGTGAACACTGGGACCTGCTTAGATTCCGCTCTGGTGTGACTTCTACCACCAGAGGAGCCATTACTTCAGCCATTACAAAAATACTGCAATCATAGTAGTAGTTTTATTTTTACTTTTAACAGTGCTCACCAAGCAGTATACATGACATGTTAGTTTTACTCTGTGGCTCGATATGATAACAGCGATACCCAATTTATATTTTTTTATACAATCCACAAACAGTAATGAATGGCACTGATCCATCCTTTTTATAGCAAACTCAGTTGTTTTAATCTCCAGCATTTACTGTACCTTCATTAGTGATGGTGGTGCTCAATGATTAAGAAGCCCAGAAATATAATTCACTTGAAAAAAAGCAGTTGATCATGGCACTCACTAATCTTCTTAATAGCTTCATTAATAAAAAAAAAATCCCAATATACAAGCAGGAACTGACACACAGTGGCCTATGGCCATTTCGAGTCATTAGATGCTTTCTCAAGGCATGATTGAGGATTGCGTAACCACGCTTTTGAAATATCCTAATATGCCTATCAATCAACATGGCACCACATTGAAATATACAATACATTAAAAACCTAACATCTATTACAATTATTTATAAAAACGGTGAAAGATCATTCAACCCTAAAGCTCCCAACACTTCCGATCTCAGAATCCATCTAGATTCTATTTACAACAATTTTGTATGTCTATCCATTCTATTTTCTAAAGAAAGAACTTTTTAACTTTTTTAATACCTGCAAAGCAGTAAACCCACTGTATTACCACCATAAATTTTTTGCATAAGGGAAATAATTTCTCCTTTTCCCATTTTTACGAAGTAAATGTGTTCTCTAATCCTTGTAAATAGTGGTTGTATAGTTTTTCCTATGTAATAGTGTACACAGAACAAACACCACATGATCTGATCAACACGTTATGAAATCCTTAACACTATGTTGAACATGACCTACTTGAGTAACTTGGTCATTAACCATTTGTTTACAAAAAGTACAGTTTCCGCATTTGTGATTTCCTATAGGATCAAGGTTTTTTAACCAATTATCTAGTTTTTCCATGTATCTACTTTTTACTAATTCATCACAAAGATTTTTACATCTTCTAAGGGAAATGATGGGGGTTGTAAAGTTTTTTCTTTTAGATCATTGTCCATTTCTAATATATGCCAATGTCTTCTGATAGTATTTCTTTTATGATCTGACAAGTCACTAAATTCAAATGAAAAAATTAATCTATTTATTTTATTATTTTTATGTTTCGTGTACAACATCTTCCATCGATCCTGATTAATAGATTTGAGAATACCCTAGATATAAGCATATCTTCATATCCTCAAGATCTTAATCTATTTTTTTATTTCCATGAATTGTTCCAAGAAGTCAGTATATTCACTTTTATTTCACCTTACTCTAGGAACGTGGCGATAAGGGGGTGATTTTTTTAACTGGCACTGGGCTTTCTATAACCTCCTAATTATTATTGTCGTGTCAGTTACTTCGATTTCTACATCCAGGAAGATTACTTTTTTCTCCCCAAAAATTGCAGTGAATTTCATATTTACAGCATTAATGTATTTACCATATTCCTCAAACTGTTTTTCAGATCCTGGCCATATTATGAACACGTCAACAATGAACCTTGACCAGTGTACAATGTATTTTAGATAGGGATTATTTATATTATCAGCAAAATTCTCCTCCCAAAACGGCAAAAGGTTCATTAATGATGACGACAAGTCATTCTCTTCTCTCATGAGTTGTTCCTTTTCCTTTTTCTTCTCCATCCGACTCAGACCCCCATGATGACTTCTTCCGGCCATAACTCTTCCCTGCAGAATTTACCACACACACATCGTAGATTTCTCACTTTCCCAGCACTTCCCTACCAGTTTGTACCTCTGGTATGGGAACCCTGCATTAAGTAGGAAGGTAGTGATGTTGCCCACCATTAAGTAGGTAGGTATGTAGGCTCACTGTAAGTAGCTATAATCCCTCCCGCCCCAAAAAAAAAGAGAGTAAACCAAAAAAATATTAAATTTAAACATTTATTAAACCAATTAAAACAACATTTTCAAAATTAAAAAGAGAAAAAAGTCCACACGCAAACAAAACATTAGACATATTTCTTGTCAACAAATGGGAAGTCCATTGACAAAAGTGCATCAGTGAAACGTGCGTTGGGGTAGAACGCTTCTTGTCTAGGTGCACGACTGCTGCAGGGTTAAGTATATGTTTCCTTAATTAATTACTGAAACTTCAACTTGCATTTGATACCCTTTTTGTTTGTTAGTGCTCACTTTATAATATACATTTTTGTATTTATTGACGTTCATTTGTTGACAAGAAACATGTCTAATGTTCTGTTTGGGTGTGGACTATTTTCTATTTTTCTCTATTTTTATTTTTGAAACTGGTTGTTTTAATTAGTTTAATAAATGTTGCAGTTTTACATTGTGTTGGTTTTATCTTTTTTGGTTTTTTTTGCCTATGATATTGGACCAACACTATGTGATGGTAACATATTGGGGGACATATTGTTTATTTTGCCCTCTGTGTATTTTGTGTATATTATTTTATATATGGCTCATTCTGTTGGCTTTTCAGGGCAATTCTTCTGCTGGTTAGGCAGGACCTAATATATACAGTGCAGGAAATAGTGACTCCTGAATTGATCTTTCTAAATTAATTTATTTCTTTAGGAATCCTTCTCAGCTGTCTACTAGCTTCAACAAAGGAATACCAAATAACAGGACGGACTGCTACCAAACTTTTAAAAACTTACAAATAAAGCCTGTTTGATGCAAATTAGGTCTAAGGTCATGTAAGTGGATAATGTAGTATAGTTTTTCTCCAATAATGCATACTACTAAGGCGGTTTCTTTCTCTATTTTAGGAACATGTCTTTATGAGATATATACTAAAAACTTTGTTTTAGCTTTTTGTGAAAGTAATATTTTGATGGAGTAACATTAAACAATGATTAGAATTATTTCAGCGATATGTTATTTTTTATGGCAGCCTACCTGTAAGCTGCATTCCTGGCAATTCTTCCTCTAAAATTTTTAAAAGGGTTTTGCCACGATCTCATTTCATATCTCCTGCATCCTGCTCTTCAGCTCTGTGTGCTTAGAAGGGGGCGTGTGTGTTTTGTTTGAGTTGCATATCATGTGACCCAGCAGGATGACATCACCAGGCCTTTCCTCTCTCTAGTGAAAGAAAGGTCTGTTTATGTATAGAATTGTAAGTAGCTACACTGTAGCTCAGAGGTAACATTTGTGCTTTACAGCAGAAGGGTCCTAGGTTTAAATCCCTGCAGGAACCAAACCTGTGGATTTTTTTTTTTCCTCTTTATCAATGCACATACTTCATTGAGGGTTCTTTTTTTATTTGCACTGTTTGACTTATTACTAACTAGTCCAAAGGACAGGAGTAGAATGACAGCACCAGGGGTTTGAACACTCAGTAGCTGCCTGAGAGGAGAGGTAATGTCTGAGCATGTGCGACCGGGACTGAGAAGCTCACAGCCCTGGTCGTATCCCCTGGAGATGAGCTGTAAACAATGGATCACTAAAGGAGCAGCTAAAACAAAAATGGTGCAGAATTTTTAATAACAATGAATGTTGAAAATGTTTATTATTTAATTTTCAAACTTTCCACATCAATTTTACTTTGTGGCAAAACCCTTTTAAGCTAGGGACCTGGGCAGTGGCACTCTAAGCCAGACAATACAGAACAGCATCAAATATTATTATACAGAACCCTAAAAATTCAAGGTGTTTTATTCTTGAAGACAATCATGGCTGAGATGGGAATACAAGAATTATGAAAACTACCAAAGAGGCTGTTTTACACTGCTTTTGTAACTCCCACAGAAAGTTGTGGAAAGAGTGTTGAATAGCCACTCAACTGTGCAGAAAAGTTCACTCAAGTACAGAACTCAAGAGTTCACTCAAGAGTTCACTCAAGTGCAGAAAGCAGTAAAAGAGAGCCACAACAGCTGCGACTGGCAAGTCTATAGTTTATATACAGTAAATGAACATTGATGTACTTTTGATTTGCAATTGTACATAGTCCCAAGTCAGCTGAGGGTCATAACATATATTTGGCACACAAACCATTACTGTACTTCATCCATACACTGGTATACAGTGATTTTGATGCCAACAATATCTGAACGGTTTTATATTAAGTTTATGGTGCTGATTAAAAATATGACTTTGGTTTTGCCAGATTTCCTCTAGTTTCTGAGTTATTTAATAGCTAATAATTATTATGCAACACGTTTGAAAAGCATTCAGAATTGCAAGAATATTATTGTTTTAGTCACAACTAAGTAAGTAAACACTGTAACATGCAAAAGTCTTTTAGTCTTTCCATACTCAGTTCAGAGAATGAACTACAAATGTACTGGAAGCATTTACCCATTTTGTCCGAAGCCCCAGCAAATTGCTTCATCAATCCTAGCCTAATACGAAGAGGAAAGCTTTGGTTCTTGTCTACCAGCAGCTTATTGATGATATTCACAGCGCCAACAATCATTTCTTCCCCTGTAGGCCATGACACTTTTGTCCAGTGATCTTGCTTTGTCCTGCTATCCCAGAGGCACATAAAGCATGGGTATTTCGTGCATCCAGATTGCTGTTCAATCAAGAAGTTCACCATCTTCAGATCAACACAAATCGACCACTGATGTTCATAACGGGTTTTCTGTAATGCAATTTTTATATTTTCATATTCTTCTTTAAGTTTTGTTAAATGAGCAATGAGAAGAAACGCTAATGGTCACCATTGTGCAGGAGAACAAATTTCAAGTTTCTAATGGAGTTGTCTATAAAAAGACAACAGTCTTTTGGTCGACATTCTATTTGTCCCATTTGAAGTACAATTCCTGGGATATCATTGCAGTATACAAGCTCTTCCTCTAGGTTGAAATATGGGAGAAGCCTCTCTTCTATTGCCTGATAGGCTGGAATTTTAATTTCCACCTTCATTAGAGTTTGTTTGTGAAATCTGGACGCTAAAAGTTTAGATGCCTGCTTGGACCGATTTAGGTACCAAATCAGGTCATTGAATTCTTTTTGGCTTAATGGTTGAGGCGTCGAAAAGCCTCCCTTAAATTTCCTTTCAGTGCTACTACCTGCCTTACACTCAAATCCATGCCTCTCTTCAGAGTCTGACAATGGCTGGGTTGGTAGTCTGGAAAACACTGGTTTGGGAACATCATTACCATATGGACTAAGCCATCTTGCTGATTCCAAATCAGGATAATCCCACTATCGTCATGATGATTTTCGATTCTCTCCATACCATTGGCACACCAAAGTTGAAACTTTTTCTTTCACCATTTGTCCACTTTTGTAGGTGCTCCACATGTTTTGCAAACTATGTGTGGTTGACAAACGTTTACTGTAGCCGGCTTCTTTATTCTGCAAATTCACAGCTGAAGTCTGGGGTTTGTGCAGTCAGCATTCTCAAAATACCCTACATTCATTCAAAAAACCTTGGCACCTGAAAAAAAATATTCTATAGACCTGTGTAGTGATACAATGGGCGACATGTATGAAGCTGTTCAGGCCTAAAACTCACTCTTTTGCCCATAGTATCCTATTTTAGACCTAAACAGGTTCATACATGTGGCCCAATATCTTTGTACTAAAGAGTATTCCTGGCCAACCTGACAACGGATCCTCTGTGTATGTGAATAATGTGTACATGGAATGAAAAAGCCATTTCTTAATGGCTTGGGTATAAACCTTTAAGATCATCTTCACACAGGACAGTTTGATTGTAGATCCTAGAGTAGGGAACTGTATTAAGTAAAGAATTTTTCATTTTTTTTTACATAATTGTTTTGGCTAAAAACATATTTTTAAAAAACCGCATTGAATAAACCTGGTCTAAATCAGTTTTATGGCAAAAGGCTGAGTGACCCTCCGGCCCTCCAACACTGGATCAGAGATGGTTTTGTAAGGGGAGTACCTTTTTGCTATTTTTTTTTTGGGGGGATTCGGATAAACTCTTTAAGCTATGGTGGTTAAGTGGATACCCATATGTTTTTGTTTTTATGTAATACATGTGCAAGAAAACAATTATGTTACTGTAAATTTTTAGCAAACTTTCTTATTATTAATTGTATGAAATTTTAATTATATTTCATTGTAATCCGATTAAAGAAGTTAATTCCCTGGTTATCCAATGTAGAAACTCCAGGTCTGCCATCCTCAGAGGCCCACCTTGGGTTTCCCCTGTGGGATAGTGCGAGCCTGCTCTTGATACAGTTTTTTCCCCCCAGTTTTTTAGAAGTCTAAATACAACGTATATTTAGAGCAGAGAGAGAGAAAATAAGTCATCATAAATGGGGTTTTTTTCCTTCAGTTTTTAACATATTTTACCTATAGACTGAAGAAAACACATTTCCTTTAGTATCAAATTGGGTTAATTTGATTAGTTGCTTAACTCATAGTGATGTTTGTGTGTTATACAAAGCTTCTCACTTCTTTGAGCTTGGAAACTTGATTAGTCAAATGAAATATAGAATTTCTGCATATAGGAAATCGATTCTGACAGGAAAAGGTGAGCAGAGATTGATTTCATCACATTTACTTAACATATGAAGCTAATCCTGATTGCTTTACATTTACAACACAGTTTTTGCTGGCGCAGTGGCAGGCTGGGAATATTTTTTGCTTGTTCCAATATGCATAATGCCCTTGTGGGCAATATGGTTAATTTACATTCACTAAAAAGTTGGCAAACATAACTAGCAAAAAAATGCTGCAGTTATTCTGATACCATTTAATGTTTTAATCCAAGAATGAAAAAGACCATAGTGAATGAGCAGGTGTAGCTGACTCACGCAAATGTTTGCGTGAGGGAATGCACTAATAGTTTTGTAGGATGCAACAATGTTGGCAAAAAACTGGGGCCAATCAACACACAGCTGTGAGTAGGCAGGAAGTAGTAAAACAAAAATCATGGCGGCATTGGAAGTTTTCACAAGGCTTCCAGCCGCCATGTTAACCAATCTGCACCCCGCGATTTCGCCACGAGGGCCCCAATCCAGGGAGCACCAGTTGTCTTTAAGGGTTTAAAGGGGTTTTACCACTAAGGTATTTCATACTTGGTTTGTCCTGCTTCAGTTTTCAGTGTGTTCAAAAGTAGGCACGTAGGATTTGTTTGATCTGTATATCATGTGACCCAGCAGACTTCACTTCACCACAGTGTTCTCACTCTAATCAAAGAGCTGTGAGTAGCTACATTGTATCTGAGTGCTTAGCACTTCTTCTTTTCATCATAGGGGTCCTAGGTTTAAATCCCTGCAGGAAACAAATGTGATTTTTTTTTTTCTCAATGCTCATACCTGATTGAGGTTTCTTTTTATTTACTTGCACTGTTTGACTAATTACTAAGAGGTACAGAGGACAGGAGTAAAAGGACAAAAACTGGGGTTGAACTCTTGTTCAGTAGTGAGTGTGTGATTACTAAGCAGGGAGGAAAATGACAGTAGCTGCCTGAAAGGAGAGGTTATGTTGGAGCATGTGCAGCCAGGACTGAGGAGCTCTTGTCACTGATCGTATCCCCTGAAGACGAGCTGTACACTATGGATCACTAAAGGAGCAGCTAAAATAAAAATGGTAAAGAATTTTTAATAATGATAAATGGTGACAAGGTTTATTATATATTTTGCAAGCAATTATTCCCACAATAAATTTACTTAGTGGTGGAACCCCTTTAAATGAAAATGGACAAATTGTGCCCAATTTGCCATTTTCCCTCTAAGGTGTCATACGACTCGTTACAAGCTCTCAGGTGTGAATGGGAGCAGGTGTGTTAAATTTGGTATTCTCAATCTCACACTAAATCATACTGGTCACTGGAAGTTCAACATGGCACCTCATGACAACTCTTGTAGGATTTGAATTAAAGAATTGTTGCTCTACATAAAGATAGCCAAGACTATAAGAAGATTGCCAACACCCTGAAACTGAGCTTCAGCATGGGGGCCAAGACCAAACAGCGGTTAAACAAGACAGATTCCACTCACCCGAGACCCTAAACTTCTATCATTCAGTACAGTTCACACGCTCTCTATAATAATGAAATCTAAGGCCCCGACCCCTTTATTGGACCTAGCTGGCCCCCTTTTTCCCATCTCAGACAATCATCTATTTCCCCCGGGCGCCTCTGGGCGGTCATTCCTAGGGAAATCTAAATATCGCCCCCTCCTCACAGTGCAGGTACACAATAGGGGTGTCTTGTTGCCCTTAGGGGATTTGATTCAGGACTGCCCTCCATCTGATAGGCATAGATTTGAGTATTTACAGCTTCGGCACTTCTTTACTGCTACTGTAAAAAGAAAGATCTCTCTTAGAGCACTTTCTCCATTCGAGGAACTATGTGTCGCACCATCGCTCCCCAGGCATCTGATCTCCCTGCTCTACCAGTGGCTAATCTCGTCCACTTGTCAGGAACTTCCTCATTATTGTAAGGCCTGGGAGAAAGAGCTGCGGAGGACCTTTACGGTTGATCAATGGAGAAAGTGCTTTTTTCTCACTCATAAGGCGGTGATAGCGTGCAAGGCACAGGAAACAAGCTTTAAAGTTCTGTCCAGGTGGTACAGGGTGCCGACTCTGCTTCACAAATGGTTTCCTAGTGTCCCGGATACCTGCTGGAGATGTAATTTGGAGGCAGGGTCTATGTCCCATATTTGGTGGGGGTGTCCAGTCCTGCAGCCCTTCTGGAAGAAAGTCCTTCAGGCTATCTCAGATTGCTGTGGGACCTCTATTCCGGAATGCCCAGAAGCAGCTCTTCTATTTATGTTCCCCTTCTCGCAATCCTCGTACAAGAAATCCCTGACCCGACATCTCTTACAGGCAGCAAAGACGGTGATCCCCCGCCGCTGGCGTCAATCCGTTCCTCCGTCCATTGCTGACTGGGTGGAGGAGGTGTCTTCTATTCACTGTATGGAGGAGTTGATCGCCCATAGCCCTGAGGAGTCAATTAAAGTCTTGCACACCTGGAGGCCTTGGACCCTTTATCAATCCTCCCGGGACTTTCAGGCAGTCTTGGGGTGATAGCTGGGGTGTTTTCTTGCCCGGCCACCCCCTCCACCCACGGAGGGGCTGGTTATGGTGGTTGGGCCCTTGGTGGTTGAAGTATTTTTATAGGAACAAACCCTCCCATTGCATGGCTCTTGGTGTGTGTCTTGTGCTTCTCTGGCGTCTGGCGGTGTGGACTCTTTTTCCCTTCCCCTTCCCTTTTTTCTTTCTCTTATTTGTCATGATCATTGAAGTTTCAAGACCACCTAGATTTGCAGACATTCAGAGCTCTGATCTGTTGCGGGGGGGAGCCTGTTGGGCTCCGCCGTCCAGTAATGGATGTTACTCATGATTCCTCTATTTCGTAGATACGCAAATCGGCGGTCATGATGCTAGGGGCCTACCTTACGGTATCTTGCTCATTACTTTGTCGTTTGCATTAACACTGTAGTGCCTTTGTTCATTTTATAGTTTTGTGATTATTTTATGCTTATTGAAAACTGTTTAATAAAAACCTATTATCGGAAAAGACAGATTCCACTCAGAACAGCCCTTTCCATGGTTGACCAAAGAACTGAGTGCACATGATGCACAAAAGACCTGCAAACAGTTTGCTAAAGACAAGCAGACTAATGACATGGATTACTGGAACCATATTCTGTGGTTTGATGAGACCAAGATACATTTATTTGGTTCCAATTGTGTCAAGCATGTGTGGAGGCAACCAGGTGAGGAGTACAAAGACAAGTGTCTTATGCCTACAGTCAATTAAGGTGGTGGGAGTATCACTGTTTTGGACTGCATAAGTGCTACCGGCTGTGGGGAGCTTCAGTTCATTGAGGGAACCATAAATGCCAACATGTCCTGTGACATAATGAAGCTGAGCATGATCCCCTCCCTTCGGAAACTGGACTGCAAGGCAGTATTCCAACATGATAATGACCCCAGACACACCTTTAATATGACCACCACCTTGTTAAAGAGAGTAAAGGTACTGGACTGGCCAAGCATGTCTCCAACACAAAACCCTATTGAGCATCTGTGGGGCATCCTCAAACAGAATGTGAAGGAACAAAAGGCCTCTAACATCCACCAGCTCCATGATGTCGTCATGGAGGAGTGGAATAGGATTCCAGTAGCAGCCTGTGAAGCTCTAGTGAACTCCATGCCCAAGAGAGTTAAGGCATATAACTGTATATATCACAGAGCTCAGCTTCTCTCTCTCTATCATATAACCCTATATATCACAGAGCGCAGCTTCTCTCCCTCTATCATATAACCCTATATATCACAGAGCTCAGCTTCTTTCCTCTATCATATACCCTAAATAACACAGAGCTCCGCTTCTCTCCCTCTATCATATAATCCTATATATCACATAGCTCAGCTTCTCTCCCTCTATCATATAACCCTTGTAGGATGTAGCTCAACGGTAGCCTCAGGTAAGCAACTGAGAGGCACATGTTCAGGGGTAATAAACACAGGTTGTTTATTTATCCACACAGCCATCCACAGAAGGTAAGTATTATACAGTGGATATCAACAAAATCAGCAGCTTACTTCAGCTTTAAAACAGTTGACAATATAAGTGCCTGCCGCCCAGTGCTTGGCGTTCGTCACCCGTTGATGCTGTTGGAGGTGGATCCAATCCTCCTTGGAATTGCAGAGGCACACTTAACACCTCCAGGCACAGAGCTCGTTTCCTCTCCAGACTGACACACACCTCAGTCTTTGAACCACACTCTTTCTCTCACTAGCTCCATGCGTCTTTACAGTGCGCCTGGTAATAGCCTGTACCTGGGTGTGGGAATGTCCGTCCCACCCATCTCTTCGGCCAGTTCCAGTAAAAGCCGACCCGGATCAGCCGCTTAAGGCAGCTATTCTATACTAACAAATAGGTGTCACAACCTAGTGTTACTGACACAAAAGACTTTTTGGCTTTTACTTCACCGATGCCAGGGACATCGGCGACACATACCATCCATCCACGATTGCACCTTGTGCCCTCTTACACCCTATATATACAGAGCTCAGTTTCTCTCCCTCTATTATATAAAACCTATATATCACAGGTAGCCCAGCTCTCTCTCACCTCTATCATTATGAAACCAATACATCACCAGAAAGGGGGAAAAAAAGGAAAAAGAAGAAAAAAGCTCAGCTCCTCTCCCTCTATCATATAAACTCTATGTATGAACAGAGCTCATCTTCTCTCCCTCTATCATATAACCAGGCCCACCCGCCGAGGGGACCAGTGTTTCCCCCCCTCCGAGCTGGCCCCCTGAGTCCCGGCGCCGTCTGTGGCGCGCTACAGGGGTCCGTAATGGTCACACAGCGACCCCGATCCCTGTGCAGGGGAAAAAAAACCGACAGTGGGTGCAGACACAGTACGGCCGATGCTGAACAGCCGGATCTTCTGATCCCTGTCTGTTCAGCTCCTCAGGTAGGCAGCGGGTGCATGTTGCGCGGATGTGATTGACATCGATTGCGCGCCCGCTCCGCATCCCGCACCCTGCTGTCGCGCCGCTCTGGGTAAGACAGAAGAGGAAGCATAGACACCCCCCCCCCCAGTAAGTATTTTTTATTTCTTTTTTTTTAACACTACTAGCCCTGTCTGCCTATATAACACCTTGCCTACTTATATACTGCCCTGTCACTCTATATACCAGCCCAGTTCTGCCTATATACTGGCCACTTGTGCCTACCTAATATACCCAGGCCCACCCCCACCCTGTCTGCCTATATACTGCCCTGTCTGCCTATATAACTGCCCTTCTATCCTGTATGCCTGAGCCCTGTATACCTATATACTGTGCCCTGTCACCCTATATAGCCTGCCTGGGTCCCTGCCTATATACCTGCCCTGTCTGTCCTATATACCTGCCTGTCTACCTGTATACCTCCCTGTCTTACCTGTAACCCTTTTGGGGCCCCCCCCCTGTCTGCCTATATACCAGCCCTGTCTGCCTATTTACAGCCCTGTCTGCCCTATATACCACCACTGTCTACCTATATTACTGCCCCTGTTCTAACCTTTAAGTGGCCCCCTGTCTATATACTAGCCCTGCTGCCTATATACTACCCTGCCTGCTACATACTGGCCCTGCCTGGCTTACATACTGTAACGGTGGCGCCGAACGGACGTACGCCGAAGCGCCGACCGAAAGACATTTTTTCCGGGTGTGGATCCTCTGTGATCACCGCAGGCGAGGTGGTAGCTGGAGGACTCACGGCCAGGGAGTGGAGTCTAAGGGGCCCCTATGATGTCTTCGCCAGAAGCCCCAGCAAAGCGTCGATGGACTTGGGCTGTCTGGACCCCCAGGGCACTACCCCTGACGTGGCTACCTGCGGTGGACAGCCGGGTGCAAGACATGAATCCAGGCGTAGAAATACAGGAACACAGGAACATGCACAGCAGGATACAGGAGGGTTAAACGTACATATAGCACCACCGGATACGGCAGGAACTGAGACGGGTAACACATCAGTACAGACCATGGAACACAGCAGGAACAGGAGAGCACATACAGGAACTCTGCAGGATACAGGAGACACATACACGACCGGACGAGGCCAGGAGCTCAGATGACAAAGACATTTGCGTTCGACCAGCATTGCTCAGGGGTTAAAAGGCTCCAACAGCAAGACCTTGAGATGCTGGCAGGAGCTCAAGATGGGAAGCAGCTGACACAGCAACAGACTGCAATGAACTGACCAGAGTAGAGACAAGAACTTCCTCCTTATAACCAAGGTCGGGGTGGAAGAGGAAGGTGCACAGAACAGGAAACTAACATAATTATGGCAGAAGCTGCCGAGCGCGCACGCCTTAGGGAGGCACAGTGCACAGACAGGACCCCAGGAAGCAACAAACTGGACAGGACAGGCAAGTACATAGCAGAACACAGGCGCGGTACCCCGGCACAGGGAGCCCCATCATAGACATGGCAGGCATGGACAGGCCCCCTCCTCCCCTCCAAATCACAGAATGGCATTCCACATAGGCCAGGGGGCCCGCAACTCTAAGGTGGGCAACCCCAAAACCAAGTACAGGCTGTATAATAGCCAAATAGGAAAAACCTAGAAACGAGGTGCATGGGAGGAACAAGCGGGGCACTAGCAAAATGGTAGGGGAAAACCCAGGGCGGGACCTTAAGCCACGGGACTCAGAAGGCTCAGGGCGGGACCTAACCACAGGGGACTCAGAAGTCTCAAGCGGGACCCGTAAGCCACGGGGACTCAGAAAGAGCTCAGGGCGACCGTAACCACGGGACTCAGAGGCTCAAGGGCGGGACCTGTAAGCCACGGGACTCAGAATCTCAGGGCGGACCGTAAGCCACGTGGACTCAGAACGGACGCTCTGGGCTGGACCATGGAGCTAGGCCAAACGGGTGCTCTGGGCTGACCAGAGCTAGTCCAAACGGGTGCTCTGGGCGGGACCATGAGCTAGGCCAAACGGGTGCTCTGGGCTGGACCATGAGCTCTGCCAAACGGGTGCTCCTGGGGCTTGACCATGAGCAGGCCAAACGTGTGCTCTGGCTTGACATGAGCAACGGCCAAACGGTAAGCTTCTGGCAGCTGGACCATGAGCTAGGCCAAACGGAAGCTCTGGGCTTGTGAACGCCTGAGCTAGGCGCCAAACGGAATCTCTGGGCTGGACCATGAGCTAGGCCAAACGAAGCTCCAGGCGGCTGGACATGAAGCTAGCCAAACGGAAGTCTGGCTTGACCATGAGCTAGGCCAAACGGAAGCTCTGGCTGGACCATGAGCTAGGCCAAACGGAAGCTGTGGGCTGGACCATGATCAGGCCAACGGAATGCTGTGGGCTGACCATGAACTAGGCCAAACGGAAGCTGTGGTCTGGACCATTAGCTAGGCCAACGAAGCTCTGGGCTGGACCATAGCTAGGCCAAACCGGAAGCTCTGGGCTGGACCATGAGCTAGGCCAAACGTGAAGCTCTGGGCCTGGACCATGACTAGGCCAAACTGAAGCTCTGGCTGACCATGACTTAGGCATATCGGTTGCAGACGCCTAGACCGAGGGCAGGGTCACCTCCGCGGGATCCATGTCAGTTCATCCTGTACACGTGCGGCGCCGACGGACTGTACGCCGAAGCGCCACCGCAGACGATCCGGGTGTGGATCCTCTAGTGATCACCGCAGGCGATGGTGGTTAGCTGGAGGACCACGCCATGGAAGTGGAGTCTAAGGGGGCCCCTGGTCTTCGCCAGAGACCCCGCCGCAATAGAGGGATGGACTTGGCTCGCGTGGACCCCCAGGTCACTAACCCTGACGTGGCTACCTCGGTGACGCCGGGGTGTAAAACAAGACAGAATCCTGTCGGTGAAATACAGGAACACAGGAACATGTACAGCAGGATACAAGGAGGGTTAAACGTACATAATAGCACCACATGATACGGCAGGACAGGACGGGTAACACATCAGGTACAGACCAGGGAAACACAGCAGGAACAGAGTGCACATACAGGAACACGGCAGGATAAGGAGACACAGACACGACGGACGGACGGCCAGGAGCTCAATGGCGCCAAAGACACTGGACCAGCATCTCAGGGTTAAAGGCTCCAACAGCAACCTGGAGATGCTGGCAGGAGCACAATATGGGAAGCAGCTGGCACAGCAACAGTACTGCAATGAACTGACCCGAGTAAGACAAGAACGTACCTACTTAATAACCAGAGGTCATAGGTGAAGAGGAAGTTGCACATAAAGGAAACTATTAAATAGCAGGAATGCTGCCGCGCGCACGCCTTAGGAGGCACAGTGCACAGACAGGGACCCCAGAAGCAACAAGACTGGACAGGACAGGCAATACATAGCAGAACACAGGCTGCTGGGACCCCTGCACAGGAGCCCCAGCAGAGGACATGGCAGGCACGTACACAGGCCGACGTCCAAGGCAGGTACCGCGCGATGAACCGTGGACACATACTGGCCCTGCCTCCTACAAAATGGCCCTGACTGCTATTACTGGCCCTAGCTGGCTAATTACGCCCCTGGCCTATCTGGCTAAATTATGCCCTACAATTCTGATTACTGGGGCAGCCCGTAAGCTACCCTGGCTGATTACTGGGGGCAGCCTATGCTACTTGCTGCTTACTGTGGGGTCAGCCCTAGCTACCTGGCTAGTTACTGGGGGCTGCCCCATCTACCCTGGCCTAATTACGGAGTAGGCCCTTCCCTACCTACCAAATTATGGAGGAAGGCCCTGTTAACCTACCTAATGGGGGTGCTACCTATTTACATGCCACTTAACTACATTTTTAATTTCGTTATTTTTAGGTCTAACATACGCCGTTTTGAGGAATGATAGGAAATGTCTGGACAAAGAGAGGAGTTCTAAGATGTATTTGTGGTAAATTCTACAGGACGATAGTGACCACTAGAATAAGACACGCATGCTGTACTGGATTAGAGAAAAAAGGGGAAGGGAATGCGTACACTCATCAGGGAAAGACTCATGGAGGTATGAAGAGAACAACTCCATCAGAGATGATTTCCTCCACCCCCTTGTGAGTCCCTGCTGTCAGAGGGTAAATATTTTACTTCGTGTTGAAATCAGTAGCTGTTTCATGTGAATGGTGACCTGACTACTATTGAATGTGATTGTGTGGTCACTCACATCATCATATGTTATGTGGGTGGCTTATGTAGTGGTCAGTGGTGGGCTTGACCCAGATTGTAACAGCAATTGCGAGCCATAGTCTCTGATCATGATATATGCACCACTGTTTCTTTCTCTTGTGTGTAGGCTGCATTCACACCATAGCAGTATAGGGTGCATTTTGTGATGTGGTTTTTTTGTGCAAGAAATGTACAGCATTAATTGCTCTGCCTTTCTGCACAAAACCGCATCCAAAAACACGATAAAAAAGCAGCTTAAAATAAAAAAAACAATGTGTGTGTTAAAAAAAAAAAAAAACAGAAAAAGAAAAAAAAAAATATAATATAAGGGGGGGGGGGGGTGGGGGGGGGGGGGGGGTACAAAAATTAAAAATAATAAAAAAAAATAATGGGGGGGGGGGAGGGCAAAAAATTTATATATATATAATATAATTTTCTAATTTTATTTTGGGGTTTGTTTTGTTTTTAGAGAGAGAGATTTCTTTTTTTTTTTTTCTTTTTTTTTATGTTTTAAATAATATATAAATAAAAAAAAATAAAAAATTTTTTTATATAAAAAAAAATAATAATAAATAAAAAAAATTTTTTTTTTTTTTTTTTTTTTTTATTATTTATAAAAAATAAATAATATATAATTCTAAACTTATTGATAAAACAAAAAAAATGTTTTATAAAGTAAAACAAAAAAACAAAAACGCTCCGTGTGAAAGCAGCTTATAGCGTAGTATATTTTGAGAAAGTGGAGCGTAGGTGCGAGAACAAGGGGAATTTTTTCAAGCTCGCGGAAACTATTGTTGATGTGGGCATGCAGGTGGATAACATCTGGGCTTAAGTACCAGGGGCTGATTTTTATTCCCAAGTCCGGCCCTGCGTATAACCCTATACATCACAGAGCTCAGCTTCTTCTCCCACATATTACCCCTATAACATCACAGTGCTGGGTGGGAGAGTGGGGGGTAGGGGGCGTGTGTGGTGTTATAGTGGGGGGCCGTCTGGGGGGGGGGGGGGAGGGGGGGGGGGGGGGGAGGGGGGTCATGTTTTAACCCCTATATATCACAGAGCTCTGCTTTTATCCTCTACTAAGTATCCTTCTCGTTCTCGATAGTGGAGACATCAAGCCACCCGAAACAGGAATCCCACAATAAGCTCTTGTCTTCAAGTCCCGTTAATTATCATCCAAAAAGAAATACAGGTCTTCTAAAAAATGAAGCTCTAAATACCATGAGTGTATAGACCATGAATTAAACTCCACTACCCGCATACACAAGTTGACACCTATAATAAATTCTGCTATGATCGTGGAAATGAGAGTTATACAATGCCAGGGTTGTGGGCTCAGAACAGCCCTCCTATTTTCCCGTACACCAACCCTTCACCTTTATCTCTATCAGGAAGCAAGAATCTTTATCCTACACTGCCATCACCTCAATATAACTGGCTCGGTGTCCACATACAGGAGTTCAGATCCAACACTCGTGACCCACTCTCGTGACCCCAATCTGGACAGCCAATTGCATGTACACTGGTCCTTCAGTGGCTTGGCATGCGCTGGGTTATAGGTACAGGTCTGTTATAAGCAAGGTGTTCACATGATGGGACTTGCCATCCATTGCATCATTGACCGGCTAGCTTATTCTCACGTAGAGTAGAGGAGTGCCACTCCTGAATACGACTTGCTGCTGACAGCTCTGTTATGACAGGGGCCCAGCCCACTGCCTGACAGGTGCGCTGTGCACCAGAACAATGGGAGGACCTAAGGCCGCTCCAATCAGCTGCAGGGGCATGGATATCCGGGAATCCCATTTTAAACCCCTGAAAGCTGACAAGCTGCAACCTGTGATATTCCTGGCTACCTTGTGGTTTCTTGTTCTTTTGACTTGTTTGATTTGCTAACCAGTATACCTGACCTCGGCTTGTTCTCCTGACTCCGACTTGTCTCCTGATTTTGTGCTTTGCTTCCGTTTGGCTTTTGACCTCGGCTTAATAAAGGTTTTCATGGCTGCCATCTTACTGCATCTATGACTTCACCTGCTTTGCCTCCCTCAAGAAAGGACTCTGTGCAGATAAAACTGTATGGCTGCACAATTCTCTCACTGATCAAAGTGATACACCAACACTCTATCTGATAATTAAAGGGGCAATCAGTCTTTGGCAGGTGGCTACTGGAAGCCCAGTCTATTGGGAAGCTGCTTGGTAGGACAGATTGCCAGGAGCCTGACTGTGAAGGTTATACGGTATATACCTTCACTACTATGGATACCATAAAACCTATGCACATGGAAAATATGAAGGCACTATACTGTCAGCATTAAGAAGGGAAGAAGACTGATTCTGTACAGAACTAGCCCTCAGCTCCAATGGGGACACATAAAAACAATAGATCATGAAACAGTTTTGTTTTTCAGCTAGAAACACTGCAATTTATTTAACACAGTTAGGCTACGGCCACATGGCAGTGACAAAATACCTAATACTTAATCAGAATCCGACCGGTATTTTATCATCTTTTCAATGTCTTTGAGGGACGGTTCTGTCTGCGGTTTGCGGATTTGCCCATCCCCCTAATAACAGAATAGTACAGCTTCCACCTGAAAACCGGGTGGAAGATTATGGGTTGTTCTAGTTTTTTGGAACCCCGGCGGCGTGAAAATCCGTCCAGTAGGAGAGAGTGCAGTGTAGACGACTGGGTGGATTTTCTATTAAAGTCAATGGGGATGGATGACAGACAGTTTTCAAAAAAATAGAAAATCGAAATAATATGAAGGTAGCACAAAAAAAAAGTGGTTTATTGACTCAACAACAGCGCCATTTTAGCCCTGACCAGGGCTTTTTTCAAACTTGAAGCTTCAGATTTTTTTGAGTTCTACTTTTGACCTTGATCCTGGTCCTGAGGGCGTGCACTCCACTTCTTTTTTCATTATTTATGCTGCTGAATTGTCATTATTAGACAGTCAGTTTTCAAACGTTTTTTAAATCTGAAAAACGCCTGAAAAACTGATTGAAAATCCTTGCCGTGTGGACCCCTATAAGTTAATACTACAGTCCAGTTAATAACCATATTAATTTTTTTCATTCTTATGTGCATGTAAGAAAATGTATTTATGATAATTATGTTTATTGTAAATTTGTTTTGCATTTTTCATTACATTTTTATTGCATTTCTTTTTAATCCTCTTCACCTGCTCCAGAGTGACATGGACACCCAAGACAGGACATGTTTTCTTATTCTATAATATAAGACTATGACTACATGACTACTATTTCAAGTTGGAAATCACGCAGATATCGACTTGAATTACTCATCTATAAGCTAAAGGAAATCCTCCCCATTGACCTGATTAGAAAATATGTGTTGCAGCTTATACTATGCGTATGTTCAATGTCTGGTTTTTAAACATACAAAAATATTTGTCGTTCTGGACTAAGATCCGCTTTTAAAACCACATAGAGATGAATGGGACTCTTTTATGACTTTAAATCCACTTAAAAAAACAACCTAAATTGGTATGAAATACTCGTTGAAAACTGCATGCAACACAGTTTTCAATGGCAGAATCCGACCAGTAAAACGTACTTATCGTCTGGATGTTCCCTAACAGTGTTGTAGAGTGAACGACCTTTTAATGACTACCATTAATGAGCAGAATCTCATTTTATCTGTTAAAGGGGTTGTATCATTTCATAAAATAGCTTTCAGAATAAGGGGACAGTGAAAACAAACAGTGCATGTCATTTGCAAAGCTGTTTAGTTTTCTCTGTCTCCCTTATTCTGTGTTTTAGTAAACAAACTTACCCTGTCCCGGTCGGATCCTACCTCCTCACCTTCTATTCGCTGCCAGCTCTTCTGTTTTGCATTCCAGCCGGCCCCCGGTCGTAATCATGGGAGCACTCATTCCTGCGCATGTTACCCGTGGATGCTGGCCGGGTCTTCCTTTCCCCTGCTCTCTCAGTATTACATGCATTCTGGGCATGCGCAGTTGCCCGGAATGCGTGTAATACATCAGCGCATTGCTGCGCTGAGCCTCTGGCTTCCCCCGGCTGCTTGTTTCTATAGTACACTTTCTGGGCAGGCGCAGTAGCCCTGGAATGTGTACCATGTGAGCACATTCCTTCTCCACTCCCTGTCCTTGGCGAGATTTGGTAGGGAGCGGACAGGGAGCGGACAGTGAGCGGCGCATCACAGTGTCTTTTTATTGGTATGTGGGCACCATTATTAAAATTTTGACTGACATGTTGTTCAGAGCTGTGTACTGTTCTTGCTGGATGGCCGTCCGGCAAGAGAAGCACACAGCTCTAAAGAATGATATATTTATATATATAAATATTTTTATTGGTTAGGTTGGGCAGTGGGACACGTTTCACAAATTGACACAATGGCAGTGCAGGGAGGATGGAAAGCCAAGCTGTTCTGGTCACCTTCCTCTGCTGTTTAAACAAACACTGACTCAATTAATGTTGGCAGACAGTTAATGGGGAGGGGGGATGATGTAATCCACCTTCAGTTAAGAAACACCCAGAAGGGAGGGGAAGAAACGCCCCTGGATTTCAGGAAGTGAGATACTGAAAGTTCTCTGAAACAGACGAACTAATGAAACAATACATCCCCTTTAACCATTTAGGCTGTTTGGGCACTCTGCAGCCTCTGTTAGCAATTCTGTCACATTTGACAGCAAAAAGAAGCCCAGAATGTGGCACTATTCTTGCTGTCGAAATGACATTAAATTTAATATTAGTGAGGTCTGCCATACATAACATTCAGCACAGCCTTTTGGCTTTGTTTCACTCTGAAAGAGTAAACAGAGCATGACACTTTGGGACATTAGCATTAAATTAATCTTTTTTTTTTAAGCATAGAGTACTCTGATAAACTTAAAGGGGTTTTCTCACTACAGTGATTAGCTTTCAACATGTGAGACGTTAAATAAGACTTTTCCTAAAAACATTGCTCTTTTGATATTGTCGCAGTCAGGAGATGAGAGATTTCATCTGCTCTGAGTGCACACAAGTGTCTCTAGGGAGTGACATCACTATTTTCACATAGAGAAGAGTCTTTATCCCTAGCAAAATTAGGTTAATTCCCTTTGAAAAGCACTGGTTTTCACTCATGGGAGGTCCTGTAGCTTTGTTTACTAGATTAAATCTACAGGATGACGGGTAGGCGACCACCGAGGGCGCCAGTTCATCACAGGCAGAAAAGGGGTTGTAAGGTGGTGTGCAGTGGGCTGAATTTTCTATGGTGGGGAGAGGGCGCTATATGCCTTATTTGCCTAGGGCACCCGAATACATTGTGTCTGTCCTGCATCTCACTGTAATAAGCTCAGCTAGGATTAGCAGAGCTGCTGTGCCAATCACTGCTATAGAACCACCCACAGCCTGACCAGATAATGTGAGAGACAATGTGAGGCTGAAGCTGCCTGTTACTCAGCATGGGGAGAAAACTCTTCTAAATGGGTTGTCTAATTTGCTCTCAGTATACAGCAACATAAAAAACCATTGTATGAAAATAAAAAATTATTTTTTATTGTACAAAGGTAGTAAACTATAAAAAAAAACCTATACATATTCAGAATTCCTGTAATTGTACCAAACTATATTGATGATGCATGGTATACAGAAAAAAAAGAAATACAACATTTCTGTTTTTTTTAATTCCCCCAGAAAGAATTTATGAAAGTCTATCAATAAGCTGTATGTACCCCTAAATAGTGACATTGAAAAGTATAACTCATCCTGCAAAAAACTATAAATAGAGGAGTTAAAAGTGAAAAAGAAATTGTTAAAGTTCTGTTAAAGTGATGTTTAGAGACTTTTAAAAGCTTGTTTGTCCAATGGGGCGTGATCAAAAATAGAAAAAAAGAAGCATATTCACAGTTTCATCCCAGTGGACGAAATCATAGAAGTAATTGAAAACCACAGAAATGTAAGACCTTTAGGTTAAATGCAACATTAATTGCATTTAACCACTTACAATTAATAAAACTGCCAATGTTAAACCCAACTATTGGCAGTAGACATCCAAATGTCAATATTTGCAAGTGATGCATCTTAAATGGCCCCAGCCAAAAAAAAGCCCTTTGAAGATAGCCAGGAGATGGGATAATCTACATGGGAGGACTATAAATTGGGGGAAAATGTGGACCCAAAAGAATGCACTCTTCTAGCAATAAACTGGATACCTGAACCTTAAGAATTTTGTAAATGATCATGAATTGCCAACTAGTCATATAAGGCTGAAAGAGACATTATGTAACACTATGAGTAAAGGACTTTCCTGAAATGTGTCAGTGTGGACGCTTTGACATGATTATCATTTATTTGTACATAGATTTTTTTAAAGGCGATTTAATAAAGATGAAGTTTTATTAATCCTGCTTTCCTTGGTTTGGATGCTGGAGAATACATTTGTCTGCATTTTCCAAGTAACCTAGCTTTTTACTCCTCTGAGCAGTCATCATCTGGATGACATTAATTAACAGATCGATGAGCTGGTATCCCGTGTTTATTTGTTAAAGTGGTGTTCTGATCTCAAACACTGATGCCATATTAACTCCTTGCTGACACATGACATATCCATAGCTCATGGGGCCATTCTATTTAGCGGGATAGAACCACCGGTAACAGCAGGGAACAGAGCTTGCCCCATTTCCTGCTGTTTAACCCTCCAGACAAGGTGGTCATGGCATCTAAATGAATAAAAAACTTTTTTTAATCGGTAAAAATGAATAAATGTCTGTAGAAGAAAAAGGCAACAAACTGCCTGAAAAATGGCTGCACCTCAAGAATGTTTATGTGTGGGAAAAAAACACCAGAAACCCAGAAGAACACAACTAAAGTAAAGAAACCTCACCCGAATGAAAAAATAATTACTTGTAGTTAATTTTATACTTTCCTATTGACTTACAGCTAACATTTCTCCACACCAGTCTTTTAATGTTGCTACTGGTTGCACCTGTCACGTGAACAATGAACGTTCCATTCTACAGCCGAGATGAACGGGGCGGCCACGGGGATGGAACGCGAGCATCCAGGAGGTAAGTATGATATTTTTTTTTTTTTTACTTTTTCTAATTTTTAGCAGTCATGCCCCATCGGAAAAACATGCTTTTGGAACTCCCACAACACCCCTTTAATTCTTGTATAGTCAGTCATTATATAGTCAGCTATATACTGTAGTCATTATTGCCATCCCCAAAATGGAGAGCTTGCTCTATATTAGCTGCAAAGAAAGGAAAGTATCTGAGAAAAACAATTGTATCTTCATCCAAGTCATATACTAAAGCAAAAATAATATTTTCTGATGAAATAATATAATCTGATGAAAGGTGCTCTTTAACCCCTCCCAGCTGTGTGGTCCTAATAATATGGCTCTTCATTTATTTTTCCTTTCTGCCTTCCAAAAGCCATAACTTTTTATTTTTCCCATCCACATAGACATAATAGGGCTTGTTTTTTTGCAGAGGTACTTTTTAATGATTCCATTAACCGTGCCACAGAATACACTGGGAAACCGAAAATAAATTCTAAATAGGGTGAAAGGTGAAAATAACTTACTTGTGCCAGGTTTGCAGGAGTTGTGTTTTTATGACGTTCACTTTTCAGTATAAATTATGTGTTATCTGTATTCTGTAGGTTAATATAATTCCAGTGATACCAAATATATATATATTTCTTAAATTGCGCTGCAGTGACATTTTCTGGGACCAATAACTTTTTTGTTCTTCCACCTATGGACCTGAAAGAGGGTGCTTTGTTTGTGGGATGAAGTGTAGTGTTTTTTGGTACCAGTTCGGAATACATGCCACTTTTTGATCACTTTGTATTTCAATTTTTAGGGGACGTGAAATTACCTAAAAAACCACAATTTTTGGGAAAAACAAATATATATATACAAAAAAAACATTTTGTATTTTTTTTTCTTCTACAGTGTTCAGCATATCACATAAATTTTATTATATTTTATTGGATTGGCCTTTTATGGATGCGGCAATACCAATAAAGTTAGCTATTTTATATTTGGTATATGTTAAATGGCAAAAGGAAGGGGGAACTTTTAATATTTGTTCTTATTTTTTATATTTTTAAAACTTTTTTTAATTTTATTTTAACATTCAGTCCCCCTAGAGTATTTGACCACTAAGGAGCCCGATCACTTGCATACCCTTCTGCATTAGTTAAATAATGCAGAAGGCTGTATTAAGATGACCTTTCTATTACTTTTTGCCTGAGACAGTTAGTAATAGAAGCGATTACATGGCTGCTGTGGAAGCCTCTACTAGGCTTCCAGCTGCCATAGTTATAATCAGCCGGCCCAGTACATCTCCACAGCGATATCCATCAGGGTATATTTCACAGTATCTCAACAGACATTTGTCGGACTTGGGTGTCTTGGGCCCACTGGTGGAGTTGGTTCTCAGAGCCCACCAGTTCATTTCTTTATGGGCGCACAGATGAAGTTTATGGTGGAGGCCCACCCTACAGTTACTGCAAGGGACTGTACATGTCTTCTATACACTGCGGCTTGCTTTTTGTCTCTCTTTCGCTGCTCTTCTGACTATTCTGAGGATGCAAATTCAGTTAAAAATCAACTCCATGTCTACAATGCTCAGGGTTCCTTTGGGGGTTTTCCTTGTGGGCCGGACTGAGCCAGCCGACAGATTCAAAATGCTGAATCTCCTTTAAAATCCAACTGTAAACCAGTCCTGTGGAGACATGTCCTTAGGCTTCCTTTACATACACATTTATGTTGCTCAAAAACTACTTTTGCTTTTTAGTGCTTCATTTTGTTTGTTTTTTAAGTTTTTGTGTCCTTTTCACAAAATAATGGACTTAATTTCTTAAAACTGTTGCCCCATTGCAGCCAATCAAAGAGCAGCTTTAATTTTTTTTAATTGCTCTAAAAAAATTAAAGCTGAGCTCTGATTGGTTATGGCTATGGGCAACAAAGGCAGTTTTACTGTTAGTTTTCATAAATGAAACCCAATGTATATGAGTACATGTGTTTTTCAGTGGTGAGTTTTTTTGTTCTAATTTACCATAACAAGTCATGTGATTCATAGATCATGTGATGTGATGATTTCCCTTTGAATCACACACATGAGAAAATGGAAAAACAGCATAGAAATTGCATCAAACATTTACACATGTGTTTTTGTTTATTTAAATTTTGTAATTCAAAAAAAAAAATCATTGAACAGATAAGAAAAAAACAATGGAGAAATAAATGCCACATGGAAAAAAAAACATTCACGTTTTCCTATAAACTTCCATCTTACATCTGGCTGCAGTGTTTTTAACCAGAAAAAAAATGTGTAATTTTTTTTCTAAAGATGCTATACATGACACCAGCCTAAAAGGTGTTTTCCATTTTTAGAATAATTTTGTCAGCCAGTTGATGAGGCTCTAAAGTAAAAATAAAAACTTTGCTCCATTCTAGCACTGTTGCCATACCCGATGCTCCCAGCTAATTATGTCATTTTCGTTGTTCACGTGACTTTGCATCTGTTTACCAAGAAAAAAAACACCAATGCCTTATAAAATATGTAGGTAAGGGCTGCCGTATCGATAATAATACCCATTTATACCATTCATAAACAAAGAGACAAACGCCCCAAAAATTGTATACACCCTAGGCCAAGATAAAACATAGCATTTATTGATAACTAATATAAAAACAACAAAACAACCCTACAGAAAACCCTACAAAGACCTTGAAAAACTATAAGCTACCTAGCCACACAATGGAGTACCCGCCCTGACAAGGGCGGCCCCAGTCAGGAACCTAGACTAAAATAGCCCTAGTATTCTCTATATTAACACATAAGCACTAAAGAGACAATACCAACAAATAGCTGAACCACAAACAAGAAATCAAATATATCCTGCAAGAAATTCCACAGAGAGAGCATCCAATATTGGTGCACTCAGGCAAAGTTCTACAGTGTATAAAGGATAGAGAAATAAAAAAAAAAAAAAACACATTGTTGTGCTGTACATTCTTTATGTACCCTTTTGTATTTTGGTTGTTTTGCTTGTTCCATGATGAACTCTAGTATTCGAGAGAAACGCGTTGGGACCAGTTCATGTGGAACACACATTTATTTGGTTGGGTGCATTTTCATGTATGGTTATTTTTCTATCCTTTATGTACTGTAGAACTTTACCTGAGTGTACCAGTGTTAGATGCTCTCCTTATGGAGTTTCTCACAGCCATTTACAGGCCACAGCATTCTCATGCTTAACCCCTTCCTGACAGCTGGCCATGATAATATGGCTGAGGTTTTTTTCCTCCCCACCTTTCAAGAGCCTTACCTTTTTTTATTTTTCCACCTACAGTACATAGACATATGAGGGCTTTCCTTTTGTGTGACAAGATGTATTTTCTAATGGTGTCATTCACTATGCCATAGAATATATTGGGAAACCGGAAAAAAATTCTAAGTGAGGTAAAATGTAAAAAAAAAAAAATATGCCATGTTTGCAGGGGTCTTATTTTTACAGTGTTCACTCTTTGGTATTATAATGTATTGGTATAATGTGTTTTCTGTATTCTTCAGGTTGATATGATTCCGACAATATCAAATATGTGGGATTTGTGTTATGTTAGTACCTTAAAAAAAAAATAAAAAAATTCTATATTTTTTAAATTTGCCATTTTCTGCGACCAATAACTTTTTTGTACTTCCACCTATTGACCTGAGTCAGGGTGCATTTTTTGCAGGCTAAAGTTTACTTTTTATTGGAATCGTTTTGGGATAGATGCCATCACTTTTTATTCCAGTTTGTAGGAGATGTGAAATGACCAAAATTTTAATTTTTTTTCTTCTTTGGTGTTCAGCGTACAGGATAAATGATGTTATATTTTAATACATTGGATTTTTCCAGGTGCGGCAATGCCAATTATGTGTAACTTTTTTATTATTTTATTTTTTTATTTGTAAGATGGCAAAAGGGGAGTGATTTGAACTTTTAATATGTTTTGTTATACTTTTAAACATTATTTTTTTTTTTGTTTTACTTTAACATTAAAGGAGTTTTCTCACTATGCAGTTTCACAGTCACAGCCAGTTTTTCTTTCACTCTGCTCTCCTCAGGCTGTCAGTGGTTCTATAGCAGTGATTAGCATATTTAGCCTCTCTTTGTTACTTGAGACACTACAAAGATCTTATCTAAAATAAACAAAACTACACAGGCTGTGAGGAGTCAAATCAAATGTCTAACAGTAAAACAACAGCTAATATGTTAAGCTAGATCCACACAGCATCGTTTTTTTCCCGACGCACAACCGCGGTTTTGTCAATGTTTGCAAATTCGGCCCGGTTGATTGTATGGGAAACCGATGACAAAACTCAAAACACCGGCTGATTATACAACATGTTGCTAAATCCTCTGGCACCAGAAACCAAGCAGAGCGAAAACGACCTGTGTAGACTAAGGGCCACATGTATGAAATATGTCTAGGTCTAAAATTCACTTTGTTTTCCATAGCAACCAATCAGAGTGCCCCTGTCATTTCATATAGTGCTCTGGAAAAATGAGAGGAGCGCTCTGATTGGTTGCTATGGGAAACAAAGTGAATTTTAGTCCTAGACAGTTTTAATACATATGGACATACAGGTAATTTTTTTCTCTTAAAGTCTATAGGCCTGCAAAACGGTCTGATTTTCAGTGGTTTTAGAATCCTAAAACCGCTGAAAATATGATTGTTTTTGCATGCTTTGTGAACATAGCTTAAGAGATAATTAGTTTTTCTCCAGAGCTCAGTCTGTCCGTTGGGTGACGTCACTCCCTGCTCTCTGATCTCAAATCACATAAGCCTAGGTCTACACAGCACATGACAAACTCCGATGGCATTTTGTCATTGCTGCACTTTGGCAGGATTGCAAATTTTGGCGCCACGATCAGTTTTAGGATTTGCCGTTGGCTCTGTACATTCACATGTTGCACATTCCACCGTATTTTTAACACAATGGTAAAAAACTCGTGCTGTATAGACTACAGCACATGTTTTTTATTGCTGTCAGTGCAGCACAGGATACTGTCGGATTTTCAGTGATTTCAAAATGCTAAAACTGCTGAAAATCCAACAGAAAATCTGTGCTGTGTAGACATAAACACTACCATGTACTCTACTTAAGCACGATGTATAGGTGTAGAGAACCCTTGATATAATGGAATGAAGTTCTGGGTATACCAATACAATTTAAACCAAAACAACTACAGGTATAACACCTAGAAAAAAGATACATAAAACATAACTTTTAATCAGAATGAATAAGAGTTGGGAAAGAAAACGAAAAAACACCCTCAAATATACCCTATCAAGGACCTGTCTACCTCAAAAATGGGGAAATCGCCCCAATACGGGCGCCCCCACACTGGAACCTAAACTAACCCTGTCCCTAGCTACATCTAAATTAAAAAATATAAATAAAAAAAAAAAAAAAAAACACATATACTACAAATGGAGTGCACAAACAAAAAAAGTGCTGTGATAAATAACAATACAACAGACAATAAACGTTTGATGTTCAAAAATACTATGAATTGATGATGCGTCATAGAAAGATAATCAATAACGCATAAATATTCCAATATTCCAACGCGTTTCCCCCCTAGATACTGGGGTTCATCAGGGAAAAATTGCAGTTGATAAAAACAATACGGAACATCTAAGAAAAAAACAACACGATGTATGCAATAACTATAACTCACGTCCCTTAATGTTGGAAAACAGGGCTGGTAAGATAGAGGACGGGGTCCAGGATAAGTCATGTACAGATCCCCGCTATCTGATTACTGAGACAGGTCCAAGCAGTCTGCTTGGACCTGTCTCAGTAATCAGATAGCGGGGATCTGTACATGACTTATCCTGGACCCCGTCCTCTATTCTTACCAGCCCTGTTTTCCATCATTAAGGGACGTGAGTTATATTTATTGCATACATCTTGTTGATTTTTTCTTAGATGTTCCGTATTGTTGTTATCAACTGCAATTTTTCCCTGATGAACCCCAGTATCTAGGGGGGAAACGCGTTGGAATATTGGAATATTTATGCGTTATTGATTATCTTTCTATGACGCATCATCAATTCATAGTATTTTTGAACATCAAACGTATATTGTCTGTTGTATTGTTATTTATCATAGCACTTTTTTTGTTTGTGCACTCCATTTGTAGTATATGTGTTTTTGTTTTTTGTTTTTTCTTTCTCTTTTTGCATTTAGATGTAGCTAGGGACAGGGTTAGTTTAGGTTCCAGTGTGGGGGCGCCCTCATTGGGGCGATTTCCCCATTTTTGAGGTAGACAGGTCCTTGATAGGGTATATTTGAGGGTGTTTTTTCGTTTTCTTTCCCAACTCTTATTCATTCTGATTAAAAGTTATGTTTTATGTATCTTTTTTCTAGGTGTTATACCTGTGTAGACATAGCCTAACAGAGTATAGTCTGGTATGCAGATTGCCACAGAAATCTATGTGCACTAAAGAGCACAAAAATGCTCTTATCTCTGGAGTAAAGTAAAATGTATTGACCAATGTATTTAGAAAAAGTCTTCATTTAACTGCCCCTTCATGTTCAAAGCTAATATTTGTAGTGAGAAAACTCCTTTAAGTCCCCTTGGGGTACTTGACCACTAGGGTGTGCAATCATCAGTACACCCTTCCGCATTGTATAAATAATGCCAAAGGGTGTTCAAAAATTGAGTTTTTAACACTTCCTACCTGAGAAAGGAAGTGTTAAAATCACATACATGGCGGCAATGGAAGCTTCACAAGGCTTCCGGCCACCATGTTAACCGTTCGACACTCTGCTATCTCTCTGAGGGTGTAACAATCACAACCTTACTAACCAAATGATGAGGTTTTGTAGGAATGAAAAACAACTTTAAGGGCATGTTCGTACAGCGTCTTGCAGCGCGTGCCTGTGCACACCGCAAGACGCTGTGTATTAATAAGCCCCTGCCGGCTCCATTGACTTTCATTATCTCTGCTACGTATACGCCAAAAAGAAGTGACATGTCACTTCTTTCTGCTACCGTTCAATACGCGGCGGGGAAGATGGCAGGTAATCATAGCTGTCTATGGGAGTTATGATATCCGTAATTACAGGACGTATCTTGGGGCACATTGCAATGCAATTATGCCACGCTATATGTCCTAAAAGACGCCGTGTGAAAATAGCCTAAGACACACAGGTCAGCACAGGAGCTGAAAACACAAAAGAGTAGGATATTTTTGAAAAGGGAATATCTAAAGTTTCAACATTTATTTCACATGCAGGTCACCCATAAAAAAGGTAAAAAAATCCAACATTATCGGGACACATTAGGAAATAGCTATCGATCAGTTTGAAATGGATAACATTTTAGATGCATATTGAGGCTGTCTCAGTTGTGTAAGTGAAAGGTAGAGTTAAATAATTGCCTTCTTCACTTTCTTTCTCCAATTTAATCTCGTTTGGAAGAATAGTTTTCTACAGTAATAGATGTGAATACAGGGAACAAAGAGCAGTGTGAAAAATATATTATCCTCCCCGAGTTGGTGGAATGATTCATACGGTATTGCGAGGAGAAATAAAATTACCTGATAAAGAAGTGTAGGACTGATAAAATCAACAGTTTTGATTAACATTTTTGTTCTTTAGACAAAAATGTTAGGGAAATGTTGTATTCATAAAATGTGGCGCTAGTAAACCTAATTCTATATACCCTATCAGGAAAAGGTAGACAAAGAAACGCATGCATACAAGAAAGGGGAACCACACAACAGGGAATCTATTGTACAATGCATCTCGAACACTCACCCACCCCTGCCTGTTGACTATTGGTCTGACCAGGGTACGCTAATCCAGTGTTCCCCAACTCCAGTCCTCACGCCCCACCAACAGGTCATGTTTTATCTCCCACAGAATGCACTGACCATAATGAAATCACCTGTGCAGCATAATTATATCACCTATGCAATGCTAAGGAAAGCCAGAAAACATGACCTTTTGGTGGGCCTAGAGGACTGGAATTGGGGACTCCTGCGCTAATCCACATCTCAAACTCACATTCTCCGCTCACTCAGGCTACACCTTCAGCTACACAAGTACCCCTACACGGTTTACATACCCAGAAGCAATGCTGCCACCACCTATCAAGATACGAGTTATAGGACTCAACACAGGTAATATGCACCAGTAATTACTTCTACTCTACTGAGAAGTTCTTTAGGGCAACAAGGCAACATTTTTAAAGTTTTAGCCTTTAACCCCTTACCGACACATGATATATCAGTATGTCTTTGTGATGGACTTACACAGTAAGTCCGCTGCAGAAGAGACTGGTGTCAGATGACTCTAGCCGCTAACAGCAGGGAATGGAGCCAGCTCTGTTGCCTGATGTTTAACCCTTGAGAAACAGTGAAAAGACTTCCATAGCTGCCCTGTTTTAGTTTCTATTACACATAATTACAAAAAGTTACACATAATTGGTATTGTATCGTCTTTAAAAGTCCATCTATTAAAATATAACATTATGTATCCAGTACACTGAACACCATAGAAGAAAACAATTCCAAACGCCAAAATGTCATTGTTTTGGTCATTTCACAGCCTCTAAAAATTGGAATAAAAAGTGATCAAAAGTTGCAAGTTTACCAAAATGATACCAATAAAAACTACATTTCAGCCCACAAAAATGCACCCTCAGTCAAAAAAAAAGTTATTTATTCTAGAAAATGACGCTGCAGTGCAAATTTAAGAAACAGAGAATGTTTGGATTTTTTAAAAAGTACTAAAACATAATGGAAAACCCTATGTTGGAATTATATCAGACTGCAGAATACTGTTAACACATCATTTATACCAGGCATCCTCAAACTGCAGCCCTCCAGCTGTTGGGAAACTACAACTCCCATCACGCATTTACATAATCTATAATAGTGGGCATGATGGGAGTTGTAGTTTCCCAACAGCTGGAGGGCCGCAGTTTGAGGATGCCTGATTTATACTGTAGAGTGAACACCATAAAAGGAAAGCCCCCACAAACATGTTTTTTTTACCTTTCACCCCACTCAGAAATTTTTTTCAGTATATTCTGTGGTATGGTCAATGACACTATTAAAAAGTACATCTTGTCGTGCAAAAAAAGCCCTTTTATGTCTATGCAGATAGAAAAATAAAAAAGTAATGGAAGGCAGCAAGGGAAAAATGAAGAGTCATATTATTATGACAGGCTGTCAGGAGGTACAGTACTTTGTTACAGAAATAAAGAACAAAAGACATACATAAAAGATGTGCAAAAATGATACATTAATAAGTAAAAAAAAGAAATGTCCAGCTCTCCTTGACTGCAATTTTGAGGTGCATGGAACCACAGTTAGTCATAACCACACAGAAACTCATGTAGAAAACACAGCAATGTTCCAGCAATCTTGATAGTAAAATGTCCATGTGTATTCTAAATTGTATAATACATAAGTATAAGCCCAAAAATAGGCAAGCTACAAAACCCACTGGCCAAGTTTAAAGATAATTTCCTTTAAATAGGTGTATTCCAGCCACAAGAAATAATTATTGGCTGGAATACACCTGAGTATTTCCTGTTAAATCACTGTGGATGACAAATCCGCACAATAGGCTAATGTGGTGTGCACATGGCTATTATATATATATTACTGCATGTCACGATCCGGCGGTAAAAGCATGTACTGAGGGGCCGTTCGTTGGTAACCGGGTGTGGATCCACTGTGATCACCGCAGGCGAGATGGTAGATAGAGATCCACGCCAGGGAGCGGACTCTAAGGCCTCGTTCACATGGCTTATTATGCCGCGGATTGGCGCCGTACTGCGCGCCGGATTTGCGCTGCAGTACGGCGCCAATCCGTCGTATTCATTACGGTAATCCACTGCTCTCATAGAGAACAGTGGATTCCGTCGCTCCTCCCCGCTCGGCGAATCCGCCGGGCGGGGAGAAAGTGACACGCACATTATCCAGGCGCAATACGCGCCGTGGATAATGCAAGTCTATGGGGCAGGGGAGCGGCGCCCCCGCCGTGCTCCGGCCCCGCCCCCATCCCGCCCCTTATTCACGGCGGATTTGTGAGCCGGATTGCGAGAACACGGCCTAAGGGTCCCCCGGTGTTCACTGGAGCCAGCAGCAAAGCAGGACGGACTTTGCTGCGGGGAACCCCAGGTCTCTACCCCTGACGTGGCTACCTGCGGTGACAGCCGAGGTGCAGGACAGGAACTCCAGACACAGAAGCGGTGGTAGACAGGTACAGCAGGAAAACGTATGCAGCAGGATACAGCAGGAAACTGGACTGGTATAACAGCAGGATACAGCAGGTAACAGCAGGTAACAGACAGGTATAACGGCAGGACACAGCAGGTAACTAGACAGGTATAACGGCAGGATACAACAGGTAACTAGATGGGTATAACAGCAGGATACAGCAGGTAAACGTATGAGTCCAAGGACAGCAGAAACACAGCAGGTACTGGACAGTTGTAAGCCGAGTACCGAGGGCACGTTTACCGGAATACTGACAAAGAACACGACTCCAACACCGGGTCAACAACAGGTTGTTTTACTGAACTTTCTGGAACAAGATAGTGAACAGATCCCCCAAACACAGATATGCAAATACATATCTTGGGCCCCTGTGCTGCACAGCGCGCCGCCAGGAGTGTATCCTCTGGATGCCTGATAACTTTACCTACCCGTGGGGTTCGGAAAGGCCGATAACCCCTTACCTTTTAATACCATAAGCACCAACAGGAACAATTGTGTGTGGTAGTGGTTGCAGGCGCCGGCGGTACAGCACAGTGGCTTACAACTTAAATTACTCTACACGCTTCCACCCCCCAAAGGAACATGTGACACAAAACTTTCTCTCACAGGTGAACCGGTTCACGTGGATAATGATGTGTTAGCAAACTCTTTTCCAAGTCCTGAACAGGAAGGTGTAGTTGGGTAACCCTCCTTTGGCCTGTAACTGAACCTAACCTAACTAAACTGGTAGCAGGCCTTCCCACAGTTCTGAGCTCGTTGGCGTGCACGCATCCACTGAGGTACCTTAAAGATGGCCGGCAATTCCTGTCCTCAGATGCAGATCCTTGTGGATGGAGTGGATGGTCTGGCTGCAGATGGTCCTCTCTGTCTCAGCAGCTTGTCCTGTTTGTCCGGGGCTCTCATTCGGCGGACAACATCTGTGTAAGCAGTCAGGCTCTTCTAAGTCTCTGGACACTCTCAGTTCCAAGCCTGGCAGGTTCTTGGGAAGCTGGATCGTTTCTTTGGCTCTGCTCCTGTGTCCTGCTGCTTGCTGCTTGCTCACTCAGTCTTTCATCACTTTTTTGCCAAAATGGCCAACGCCATGTGAGTGTTATAACATGTGCCTCATTTGCATATCTCAGAAATAGCGGCATCTTGTGGCCAAACAGCAGAATACAATTAAATACTTCACAATTGTCATACATAGGACTTTACTTAGTGAACATAATGCGGTTGGTCCACTATCCCACACGGTTACAGGGACAGCAGGAGACGACAGACAGGTGGTCAGAAGCTCTGATGGACTGCAGGAACTGAACCAGTTAAGTTAAGCAGATAAGTTGCATAAAATGTGACCTACAATAATGTTAATAAAGGAGAATTATACTTTCTTCACTCTGCTATGATGTTTTCAAGGCTTAAAGTGGGTTTCTCACTACAAAGATTAGCTTTCAACACGTAGGGACAGCTAATTGAAGACTTTTTCTAAATACACTGCTCTTTTGATATTACTTTAGCCAGGAGGTAAGAGAATGTTTTCTGCTCTGAGTGCACACAGGCTTCTATGGTTTCTGACCATTGCAGTGCTGTCTGATTAGAGCAGAGAGCAGGGAGTGATGCCACTGAGATCTTGAGAGCTCACTCCCAGCAGAGTAATTATCTCTAACAGGATTATCTTTTGTTTACAGATAAGCATTTGTTTTCACTGGTTACAGCAGGTGTAGCTTTGTTTACTGAAGATAAACTCCCCTGCACTTCATCTTTGTAGTGTTTGAGCTAGTTACAGAAAAGCTAAATATGCTAATCACTGCAACAGAACCAGCCACAGCCTGATAAGATCAGAGTGAAAGAAAAGCTGGCTTTGACTGTGAAACTGCATTGTGAGAAAACCCCTGTAAGGGAAAAGAGTTGAAACTCATAATCTATTGGATATAGCATTCCTCAAGTCTCATCCGGCTTGATGAATGCTATATCCTATAGAGAGTGCTTTAGAGTTTCAACTTTTCTCCCATTTGAATTTTAGAATATTTAAAGGAGTTTTATCATTACACACTTTCGTAGACTTGAGCTGCTTCTATCTGTTTCAGCTTCAAAACCAGGGGCGAGTCTCTCTTCCCTGTAGGTGTGTATCTCCTCCCAGGAGGCATGTCTCTCCTCACTGAAGAGTTGTGATATCATCATTCTGTGTGAAGCAGTGGAAGGGAGAGGACGTAACAGTTCTGCAGACCTCCTGAAGTGTTCTCATGCCTTCAAAGCTTTCAGCTGCCTCCCAGGCTGCATAGGCTCCTTGTAACCAGAACACCTGCATTGCTGTAACCAGAACACCTTCATTGGTGTAAGCAGTTATACATACAGCCTGAACTGATTAAACAAATGTGAGAAAGGCACACTGCCCTCCTCCCCCTCTGTTATCAGTTAGGAGGTAGATCAGACTGTATAAGGCTGTTATATGGGGGAGCACAGAGTATAAGACTGTGTTATATGGGGGGAGCACAGAGTATAAGACTGTGTTATATGAGGGGAAAGTGAATCTAACAGCTACAGACTAAATAATAGTCCAGATCCTTTACATAGAGCCATCACTGGGAGATGAGTATAGAGAGAAGCTGAGACAGCCTTCATTGTACACACACAGCCCTCTCAGGCATTTCGTTTCACTTTTGTTTTCCACAGCTCAGAGGGGAGTAAGCACAGAGTGCAGGCAGCCAATCACAGAACATAATGCGGGTGGTCCACTATCCCACATACCACCCCACTAGAAGTTGGCGTCCTCGACAACCCTCCCCACACAAACTCGTCTTGCGCATAGTGCTGGTGGAGTACGCCAGTGTTGGATCTGGGTGTCCTACATGGGGCTATAGGCTCAGGGGTTTCAGGCACATCCCTTAGGGAAGAAGTTGCTGGCTGCTCCTGTCTCTCCCTGGGTGGCAAAATTGTCACAGTTGGAACCTCAGTTGACACTGGCAGTGGGACAGCCCACCATTCCTCAACTAAGGGAGGCTGTTGGACAGGGGTAGGTTCTTCGGGCGTGGTTTCGGGCACTTCAAAATCACAGCGCCTCAACATATTTCTGTGCAGATTTCGTGATCGGCCCCCTGTCCCTATCGGCTCTACCTCGTAGACTGGGATGGCAGGGTCCACCCTTCTCTTGACCACATATGGGACCGCCTCCCACCTCCCATCCAACTTCCCAGATGGCCTCTTAGCCCTGACCATGACCCGATCACCCGGGGCAAAACTGTCTCTCTGCACGGGCCGCGGGTTAGGATGCACCACTTGTTTCAGACGCTCTCCTACAACCTTGTGCACCATCCGCAGTCGGCGGCGGTGTTCCTGGGCCCAGGCCGTGGTACTGGTCGGTGGTGGTTCTGTCGGACTGGGCATGTGGAGATCCTCAATCTCTCGACCCGGTCTCCCGAACATCAGCATATGTGGGGAGTAACCCGTGGTACTGTGCACCCTATTGTTGTAGGCCCACATCAGCTCAGGCAGGTACTCAGGCCACCTAGCCTTCTGGCTGTCCTCTAAAGTCCGCAGCATCTGGATAAGGGTGCGGTTAAACCGCTCACAAGCCCCGTTCCCCTGCGGATGATACGGGGTAGTACGGGAACGCTCAATCCCATACAACTGGTACAGTTCGCTCATTATAGCCCCTTGGAAACATGCCCCCTGGTCGGAATGTATCCTCTGTGGGCACCCAAACACCTGTATAAAGTGCTTGCAGATCGCTTCAGCAGCAGACTCTGCAGTCTGATCCCTAGTGGGTACAGCCACGGCATATTTAGTGAAATGGTCTGTCATGACCAAACAGTACGACTGCCCAGAGGTAGAGTACCCAATCTGTACATAGTCAATCATCAGGAGCTCTTGGGGCGCAGAGGTGCTGATGGTCTGAACGGGAGCCCTCTGTTTAGTACTCTTATTCAACCCCAAAGATACGACACTTGAGGCAAGCTTCAGACACCATACTTAACAAGTCAGGGCAGTACACCAGTCGTTGAAGCCACTTGTAGGTTTTGTTACTCCCAAAATGAGCGCCCTTTCTCATGAGCTTCTCGAGCAGCCTCTGGTCCCAATGACATGGGGATAACAATCTGTTGTCGGTGCTGCAACTCTGATTGTAAGTAGATGGTCCGCAACAGGAGACCCTGGTCCGCAACAGTTGTAAGCCGAGTACCGAGGGCAGGTTTACCGGAATACGGACAAAGAACACGACTCCAACACCGGCTCAACAACAGGTTGTTTTACTGAACTTTCTGGAACAAGATAGTGAACAGATCCCCCAAACACAGATATGCAAATACATATCTTGGGCCCCTGTGCTGCACAGCGCGCCGCCAGGAGTGTATCCTCTGGATGCCTGATAACTTTACCTACCCATGGGGTTCGGAAAGGCCGATAACCCCTTACCTTGTAATACCATAAGCACCAACAGGAACAATTGTGTGTGGTAGTGGTTGCAGGCGCCGGCGGTACAGCACAGTGGCTTACAACTTAAATTACTCTACACGCTTCCACCCCCCAAAGGAACATGTGACACAAAACTTTCTCTCACAGGTGAACCGGTTCACGTGGATAATGGTGTGTTAGCAAACTCTTTTCCAAGTCCTGAACAGGAAGGTGTAGTTGGGTAACCCTCCTTTGGCCTGTAACTGAACCTAACCTAACTAAACTGGTAGCAGGCCTTCCCACAGTTCTGAGCTCGTTGGCGTGCACGCATCCAATGAGGTACCTTCAAGAGGGCCGGCAATTCCTGTCCTCAGATGCAGATCCTTGTGGATGGAGTGGATGGTCTGGCTGCAGATGGTCCTCTCTGTCTCAGCAGCTTGTCCTGTTTGTCCGGGGCTCTCATTCGGCGGACAACATCTGTGTAAGCAGTCAGGCTCTTCTAAGTCTCTGGACACTCTCAGTTCCAAGCCTGGCAGGTTCTTGGGAAGCTGGATCGTTTCTTTGGCTCTGCTCCTGTGTCCTGCTGCTTGCTGCTTGCTCACTCAGTCTTTCATCACTTTTTTTGCCAAAATGGCCAACGCCATGTGAGTGTTATAACATGTGCCTCATTTGCATATCTCAGAAATAGCGGCATCTTGTGGCCAACAGCAGATACAATTAAATACTTCACAATTGTCATACATAGGACTTTTACTTAGTGAACATAATGCGTTGGGTCCACTATCCCACACGGTTACAGGGACAGCAGGAGACGACAGACAGGTGGTCAGAAGCTCTGATGGACTGCAGGAACTGAACCAGTTAAGTTAAGCAGATAAGTTGCATAAAATGTGACCTACAATAATGTTAATAAAGGAGAATCATACTTTCTTCACTCTGCTATGATGTTTTCAAGGCTTAAAGTGGGTTTCTCACTACAAAGATTAGCTTTCAACACGTAGGGACAGCTAATTGAAGACTTTTACTAAATACACTGCTCTTTTTATATTACTTTAGCCAGGAGGTAAGAGAATTTTTTCTGCTCTGAGTGCACACAGGCTTCTATGGTTTCTGACCATTGCAGTGCTGTCTGATTAGAGCAGAGAGCAGGGAGTGATGCCACTGTGATCTTGAGAGCTCACTCCCAGCAGAGTAATTATCTCTAAACAGGATTAATCTTTTGTTTACAGATAAGCATTTGTTTTCACTGGTTTACAGCAGGTGTAGCTTTGTTTACTGAAGATAACCCTCCCCCTGCACTTCATCTTTTGTAGTGTTTGAGCTAGTTACAGAAAAGCTAAATATGCTAATCACTGAAACAGAACCAGCCACAGCCTGATAAGATCAGAGTGAAAGAAAAGCTGGCTTTGACTGTGAAACTGCATTGTGAGAAAACCCCTGTAAGGGAAAAGAGTTGAAACTCATAATCTATTGGATATAGCATTCCTCAAGTCTCATCCGGCTTGATGAATGCTATATCCTATAGAGAGTGCTTAAGAGTTTCAGCTTTTCTCCCATTTGAATTTTAGAATATTTAAAGAAGTTTTATCATTACAAACTTTCGTAGACTTGAGCTGCTTCTATCTGTTTCAGCTTCAAATCCAGGGGCGAGTCTCTCTTCCCTGTAGGTGTGTATCTCCTCCCAGGAGGCATGTCTCTCCTCACTGAAGAGTTGTGATATCATCATTCTGTGTTTAAGCAGTGGAAGGAGAGGACGTCACAGTTCTGCAGACCTCCTGCAGTGTTCTCATGCCTTCAAAGCTTTCAGCTGCCTCCCAGGATGCATAGGCTCCTTGTAACCAGAACACCTGCATTGCTGTAACCAGAACACCTTCATTGGTGTAAGCAGTTATACACACAGCCTGAACTGATTAAACAAATGTGAGAAAGGCACACTGCCCTCCTACCCCTCTGTTATCAGTTAGGAGGTAGATAAGACTGTATAAGGCTGTTATATTGGGGAGCACAGAGTATAAGACTGTGTTATATGGGGGGAGCACAGAGTATAAGACTGTGTTAAATGAGGGGAAAGTGAATCTAACAGCTACAGACTCAATAATAGTCCAGATCCTTTACATAGAGCCATCACTGGGAGATGAGTATAGAGAGAAGCTGAGACAGCCTTCATTGTACACACACAGCCCTCTCAGGCATTTCGTTTCACTTTTGTTTTCCACAGCTCAGAGGGGAGTTAGCACAGAGTGCAGGCAGCCAATCACAGAACATAATGCGGTTGGTCCACTATCCCACATACCACCCCACTAGAAGTTGGCGTCCTCGACAACCCTCCCCACACAAACTCGTCTTGCGCATAGTGCTGGGGGGTACGCCAGTGTTGGATCTGGGTGTCCTACATGGGGCTATAGGCTCTGGGGTTTCAGGCACATCCCTTAGGGAAGAAGTTTGCTGGCTGCTCCTGTCTCTCCCTGGGTGGCAAAATTGTCACAGTTGGAACCTCAGTTGACACTGGCAGTGGGACAGCCCACCATTCCTCAACTAAGGGAGGCTGTTGGACAGGGGTAGGTTCTTCAGGCGTGGTTTCGGGCACTTCAAAATCACAGCGCCTTAACATATTTCTGTGCAGATTTCGTGATCGGCCCCCTGTCCCTATCGGCTCTACCTCATAGACTGGGATGGCAGGGTCCACCCTTCTCTTGACCACATATGGGACCGCCTCCCACCTCCCATCCAACTTCCCAGATGGCCTCTTAGGCCTCTGCACGGGCCGCGGGTTAGGATGCACCACTTGTTTCAGACGCTCTCCTACAACCTTGTGCACCATCCGCAGTCGGCGGCGGTGTTCCTGGGCCCAGGCCGTGGTACTGGTCGGTGGTGGTTCTGTCGGACTGGGCATGTGGAGATCCTCAATCTCTCGACCCGGTCTCCCGAACATCAGCATGTGTGGGAAGTAACCCGTGGTACTGTGCACCCTATTATAATAGGCCCACATCAGCTCAGGCAGGTACTCAGGCCACCTAGCCTTCTGGCTGTCCTCTAAAGTCCACAGCATCTGGATAAGGGCGCGGTTAAACCGCTCACAAGCCCCGTTCCCCTGCGGATGATACGGGGTAGTACGGGAACGCTCAATCCCATACAACTGGTACAGTTCGCTCATTATAGCCCCTTAGAAACATGCCCCCTGGTCAGAATGTATCCTCTGCGGGCACCCAAACACCTGTATAAAGTGCTTGCAGAGCGCTTCAGCAGCAGACTCTGCATCTGATCCCTAGTGGGTACAGCCACGGCATATTTAGTGAAAATGGTCTGTCATGACCAAACAGTACGACTGCCCAGAGGTAGAGTACCCAATCTGTACATAGTCAATCATCAGGAGCTCTAGGGGCGCAGAGGTGCTGATGGTCTGAACGGGAGCCCTCTGTTCAGTACTCTTATTCAACCCACAGATACGACACTTGAGGCAAGCTTCAGACACCATACTTAACAAATCAGGGCAGTACACCAGTCGTTGAAGCCACTTGTAGGTTTTGTTACTCCCAAAATGGGCGCCCTTTCTCATGAGCTACTCGAGCAGCCTCTGGTCCCAATGACATGGGGATAACAATCTGTTGTCGGTGCTGCAACTCTGATTGTAAGTAGATGGTCCGCAACAGGAGACCCTGGGAAACAGTCAGCTTATCCCACTGCCTTAACAGCTTTTGCCCCTCCTGCGTCAGCTGGGCCTGCTCCTCTGGTCAGGGTCAGACCCGAGACCGGACCCACCCCTTCACTTTCTATAAATCTGGGCAACCATCCTGGACCCTCTGCCAATCAGCCACTGTCTTTCCCAACACCATCGGCATCCCAGACACCTCCCCACTTGAGTGGGCCACGTCCTGGTACACTTGGAACTGACTAAAGTCGGCAATGTCTGTGGACTCTATCTCCTCTTAAATGCTGCTGGTTGGAAGTCTGACTGGGACCCGAGAGAGGGCTTCGGCATTCCCTTTTTCTCTCCCTGACCGGAACTTAATGCGGAATTGATATTTTGAGAGTCGTGCCACCCATCTCTGCTCGAGGGCTCCAAGCTTAGCATTCTCCAAATGCGCCAATGAGTTGTTGTCGGTCATGATAGTCACTTCTGCACCTGTCAGGTACTCTGTCCTCAGATGCAGATCCTTGTGGATGGAGTGGATGGTCTGGCTGCAGATGGTCCTCTCTGTCTCAGCAGCTTGTCCTGTTTGTCCGGGGCTCTCATTCGGCGGACGTCTGTGTAAGCAGTCAGGCTCTTCTAAGTCTCTGGACACTCTCAGTTCCAAGCCTGGCAGGTTCTTGGGAAGCTGGATCGTTTCTTTGGCTCTGCTCCTGTGTCCTGCTCCTTGCTGCTTGCTGCTTGCTCACTCAGTCTTTCAGCACTTTTTTGCCACAATGGCCGACGCCATGTGAGTGTTATAACATGTGCCTCATTTGCATATCTCAGAAATAGCGGCATCTTGTGGCCAAACAGCAGAATACAATTAAATACTTCACAATTGTCATACATAGGACTTTACTTAGTGAACATAATGCGGTTGGTCCACTATCCCACACGGTTACAGGGACAGCAGGAGACGACAGACAGGTGGTCAGAAGCTCTGATGGACTGCAGGAACTGAACCAGTTAAGTTAAGCAGATAAGTTGCATAAAATGTGACCTACAATAATGTTAATAAAGGAGAATCATACTTTCTTCACTCTGCTATGATGTTTTCAAGGCTTAAAGTGGGTTTCTCACTACAAAGATTAGCTTTCAACACGTAGGGACAGCTAATTGAAGACTTTTTCTAAATACACTGCTCTTTTGATATTACTTTAGCCAGGAGGTAAGAGAATGTTTTCTGCTCTGAGTGCAAACAGGCTTCTATGGTTTCTGACCATAGCAGTGCTGTCTGATTAGAGCAGAGAGCAGGGAGTGATGCCACTGTGATCTTGAGAGCTCACTCCCAGCAGAGTAATTATCTCTAACAGGATTATCTTTTGTTTACAGATAAGCATTTGTTTTCACTGGTTACAGCAGGTGTAGCTTTGTTTACTGAAGATAAGCTCCCCTGCACTTCATCTTTGTAGTGTTTGAGCTAGTTACAGAAAAGCTAAATATGCTAATCACTGCAACAGAACCAGCCACAGCCTGATAAGATCAGAGTGAAAGAAAAGCTGGCTTTGACTGTGAAACTGCATTGTGAGAAAACCCCTGTAAGGGAAAGAGTTGAAACTCATAATCTATTGGATATAGCATTCCTCAAGTCTCATCCGGCTTGATGAATGCTATATCCTATAGAGAGTGCTTAAGAGTTTCAGCTTTTCTCCCATTTGAATTTTAGAATATTTAAAGGGGTTTTATCATTACACACTTTCGTAGACTTGAGCTGTTTCTATCTATTTCAGCTTCAAATCCAGGGGCGACTCTCTCTTCCCGGTAGGTGTGTATCATCTCCCAGGAGGCATGTCTCTCCTCACTGAAGAGTTGTGATATCATCATTCTGTGTGAAGCAGTGGAAGGGAGAGGACATCACAGTTCTGCAGACCTCCTGCAGTGTTCTCATGCCTTCAAAGCTCTCAGCTGCCTCCCAGGCTGCATAGGCTCCTTGTAACCAGAACACCTGCATTGCTTTAACCAGAACACCTTCATTGGTGTAAGCAGTTATACATACAGCCTGAACTGATTAAACAAATGTGAGAAAGGCACACTGCCCTCCTCCCCCTCTGTTATCAGTTAGGAGGTAGATCAGACTGTATAAGGCTGTTATATGGGGGAGCACAGAGTATAAGACTGTGTTATATGGGGGGAGCACAGAGACAGAGTATAAGACTGTGTTATATGAGGGGAAAGTGAATCTAACAGCTACAGACTCAATAATAGTCCAGATCCTTTACATAGAGCCATCACTGGGAGATGAGTATAGAGAGAAGCTGAGACAGCCTTCATTGTACACACACTGCCCTCTCAGGCATTTCGTTTCACTTTTGTTTTCCACAGCTCAGAGGGGAGTAAGCACAGAGTGCAGGCAGCCAATCACAGAACATAATGCGGTTGGTCCACTATCCAACATACCACCCCACTAGAAGTTGGCGTCCTCGACAACCCTCCCCACACAAACTCGTCTTGCGCATAGCGCTGGGGGGGTACGCCAGCGTTGGATCTGGGTGTCCTACGTGGGGCTATAGGCTCAGGGGTTTCAGGCACATCCCTTGGGGAAGAAGTTGCTGGCTGCTCCTGTCTCTCCCTGGGTGGCAAAATTGTCACAGTTGGAACCTCAGTTGACACCGGCAGTGGGACAGCCCACCATTCCTCAACTAAGGGAGGCTGCTGGACAGGGGTAGGTTCTTCGGCTGTGGGTTCGTGCACTTCAAAATCACAGCGCCTCAACATATTTCTGTGCAGATTTCGTGATCGGCCCCCTGTCCCTATCGGCTCTACCTCGTAGACTGGGATGGCAGGGTCCACCCTTCTCTTGACCACATATGGGACCGCCTCCCACCTCCCATCCAACTTCCCAGATGGCCTCTTAGCCCTGACCATGACCCGATCACCCGGGGCAAAACTGTCTCTCTGCACGGGCCGCGGGTTAGGATGCACCACTTGTTTCAGACGCTCTCCTACAACCTTGTGCACCATCCGCAGTCGGCGGCGGTGTTCCTGGGCCCAGGCCGTGGTACTGGTCGGTGGTGGTTCTGTCGGACTGGGCATGTGGAGATCCTCAATCTCTCGACCCGGTCTCCCGAACATCAGCATATGTGGGGAGTAACCCGTGGTACTGTGCACCCTATTGTTGTAGGCCCACATCAGCTCAGGCAGGTACTCAGGCCATCTAGCCTTCTGGCTGTCCTCTAAAGTCCGCAGCATCTGGATAAGGGCGCGGTTAAACCGCTCACAAGCCCGTTCCCCTGGGATGTTTGGGGTATAGGGAACCTCAACCCCATACAATGGTACATTACCATTATACCCGGGGAAACATGCCCCCCTGGTCGAATGTTCCTTGTGGGCACCCAAAACCGTAAATCCCCCTCTGTTATCATTAGGGGTTAATCAATGTATAAGGTGTTATAGGGGGGGAGCACAGATTAAGACTGTTTTATATGGGGGAGCACAGAGTATAAAGACTGTGTTAATGGGGGGAAAGTGAATCAAAAGCTACAACTCAATATTAGTCCCAGATCCTTTACATAGGCCACCCGGGGAGTGAGTAAAAGAAAAGCTGAGCGGGCCTTCTTGTACAACACAGCCCTCTCAGGCTTTTCGTTTCATTTTTTGTTTTCCACACTCAGAGGGAGAAAAGCACAGAGTGCGGGAATACGAAAAAGGGGGCATGTCCCATACCTGTTGCAAAAAAAGCCTAGTGCAAGATTTGCTTACTAAGTGACTAGAAATTGAAAACCAATTGCAAAAGTTTTATTTTCTGTCCCCCATCATTTGATATATGATCTTTGTAGCAAGAAAGCCACTTTACATTTTTGGGAAGCCCCAACATAGCTTCTCTAAGTGTCTTCGTCACTTTTTTAAATAAACTTTGTTAAAAATTTTAAATATTGCATTTCGTCTTTATCCCCTTTGTATCAACTGGGTTTTTTTGGAATTTTTATAAAGGCCTTAAGAAAATTATCCAGCTTCTGGGATTTCTACATGTAGAAGAACTTAAAGCGATGAATTAAGGGGGTAAATAAAAGTGGAAAAAAGGGGTTTGGGTAAAAAATAACTTAGATTAAGCAAGCCATAACACATCTGTCTTGACTGCCCAAATATCCTACCAAAAATAAGGAAAAGAACATCAACACAGTAGAAAGGTGAGCAGTGGGGGACTGGGGTCCCAAACCCACCAAGGGTTGATTAAAGGTTCTACCCAAACAAAGTATTTTTCTCCCTTTTCCCCTGTGCGACGCTCCTGCCTGGTCTCGCTTCAACTTATACCGATGACATCATAACACTAATATGTAATAAAGATGAGGCGCTAAGGCTTTCTGACCCTTTTCCACCTTATTGCGAATCACAAGGTGGTAAACTAAAAAGGTTTTAAAGGTATCTCCCCCTCCCTGAATGATACATTTTATGTAAATAAAAATTTACAAAAAGCTAAAAAAAAATACAAATAAAAACCAATACATAATGGGCATAATTTTCCAAATAAACCATTTAAAAAAAACCAAAATACCAAGGACAGATATAATATTACCAATATTTCCACTAGGACCAAAGACTGCCACATCATGACAATATATCACCACTACACGGTGACTGAATAATACCACCACAAATCATCACCACATAGTGGCTGAATAATACCACCAGATATCACCACAAAGTGACTGAATAATACGCCAACCCCCTGACCACATATCACCACATAGAACTAAAATAAACCATTTACCGGGAATATTATTGCCCCTACATGGCCAATATGGTAGATACCAGTTGTATACAGGCACTCTGCACATATATAAGTGATTACGGTAAAGTTACATTCAGGCACTTACAGGTAACATCTTCTCTGATCAGTTGTTCTCTTTCTCTCTTCTTCTCTATCCGATCCAGACCACCATGATGTCTTCTCCTGGCCACGACTTGTCCGAGAATTTCCTAACAAACTCTTTGACTTCTAGTCTTTCCCCCCCTGAAAACAAAGCCCATCTATACACCCCAAAAGGAATATGGGGGGTCCCCCTTTGTCTATCAAATTTTGTCTTTTTTTTGTTCCCCCTATACAGTTTCTCAAAAAAATATAAACCACTTATATTTTTGTAAATATTTTATTATTTATTTTCATGGGAAAATGACACTTTGATACAAATGTAAAGTACAATGTAAAGTAGTCCATATACAGCTTTTATAAATTTGGTGTGCCCTCAAAATAACCAAAAAGAATTGTTGCTCCCACAAAAGATGGCCTGGCATCGGATTGGAATTTCCTGAAACTGAGCTATTGTACGGTGGCCAAGACCACATTGTTTAACAAGACAGGTTACATTCAGAATAGGCCTCGCCATGACTGACCAAAGAAAAGGAAATTGCTCAGTATCAATCCAAAATTTTCTTTTTCAGACAAACCCACGAGTTGCCACATTGCTGCAGAGTTTAGAGGCGTGGGGGGATCAGCCTGTCAGTGCTTAGACCATACTCTGCATCGCTTAGATTGGTCTACATCCTGTACCCAGAAGGAAAATCTTTAAAGATATGACAAGAAATCCTCAAACATTTGCTGGGGACAAGCAGACTAAGGACATGGATTACTGGACCCATATCAATTGTCTGATGAGACCAAGATAAACTTATTCGGTTCACATGGTGTCAAGCGTGTTTGGTGGCAAGCAGGTGAAGAGCACAGAGACAGGTGTGTCTTGCCTACATGGTAATGGATGGTTGTACACCGGGGGTGTGGGTGCTTAGCGTGAAAGCTCCAAAGGACTATGTATCAACTCGAGAAGTATTGACAGAACACCACCTATATAGTTTGCAAGTGAGTTTTATTACAAAAACGTGATATACAAAATATAAGAAAAGGATCCAATATACTGCACAAAATTAGGGCCACGTGTATAAAAACTGTTTAGCTCTAAAATTCACTCTTTTTTGCCCAGAGTAACCTATGGGCAAAAAAGTGAGTTTTAGACTTAAACAAGTTCATACATGTGGCACGTAGTATCCATGACACAAGTGTCAAGGAGAGGATGTCGAGGTAAGTGACATTTCGGCACGTAGCCTTTGTCAAAGAGACATCTATGAGAAAACAAAATGAGCAGTAAATTGATTGAAAAAAAATATATTATAAATATCAGTATATAGATCAAGGGAAAAATTAAAAGGAAGCAGGGGAGAATGGGAAGGGAAGTAGACTATGGGGTATGTAGAGACACAAGAGTAGTATAAGGAGGAAATGAAATAGTCAGAGAATATGACTGGAGGAAGGGGGGAAAAGCGGGAAGGGTGGATTACTTGAGAACTGTACATACACCCTACCTCTATGTCCCTTTATCCTGCTCCTTTGACTATTGCCTCCAACCTTCACTTTGTTTGTCTTAGTTCATGCAATACAATCTTATTCATTCCACTGCACTCTACCTACCTATACCCTGTGACAGTTCTCAAATAATCCACCCTTCCTGCTTTATCCCCCCATCCTCCAGCCATATACTCTGACATTTTCATTTCCTCCCTATACTACTCTTGTGTCTCTACATACTCTATATTCAGGGTCTCTTACATCCACCACCGTGATGTCGTAATGAAGGAGAGGAAGAGGATTCCAGTGGCAACCTGTGAAGCCTTAGTGAACTCCATGTCCAATTGAGTTAAGGCAGTCCCTGCAGGCATATATGCCCCCTGTAGCTATATGGAGCCCCTGTAGGTAGGTAAATATATAGAGCCCCTGTAGGTACGTAGACCCCCTGTAGGTATATCGGCCCTCTATAGGTAGGTATATAGACCCCCTGTAGATATATCCCCTGTATATATGTAGATATATAACCTATTGGTAGGTAGACCCCCTGTAGGTATATATATCGCCTGTAAGGTTAAAGACCCTCTGTAGGTAGGCCCCCTGTAGTTATGTATGCCCCTGTAGGTGTAATACTATATATAGAGAGAGATTTAGGCATATGTCTGTAGGTAGGCAGACCCTGCCAGTATATATGCTCCCACTAGGTATATGGCAGCCCGAACTCGACTCCCAGCGGCTGCTGTTTCGGAGCAGGAGAAGAGGGGGGGAAACCAGGTGAGTATTATTATTATTATTATTTTTTAAACTACTTACTGGCCCTGCTTGCCTATATACTGGCCCTGCCTGCTTATATACTGGCCCTGCCTGCTAACATACTGGCCCTGACTGCCTACATACTGGCCCTGCCTGCTTATGTACTAGCCCTGCCTGCTTACATACTGGCCCTGCCTGCCTACATACTGGTCCTGCCTGCTTATTTACTGGCCCTGCCTGCCTACATACTGGCCCTGCCTGCCTATATACTGGTCCTGCCTGCCCACATACTGGCCCTTCCTCCTATATACTGGCCCTGCCTGTCCACATACTGGCCCTGCCTGCTTACATACTGGCCCTGCCTGCCTACATACTGGCCCTGACTGCTAATTACTGGCCCTGCCTGCCTATATACTGGCCCTGCCTGTCTACATACTGGCCTTGCCTGCCTATATACTGGCCCTGCTTGGCTACATACTGGCCCTGCCTGTCTACATACTGGCCCTACCTGGCTAATTACTGTCCCTACCTGCCTAATTACTGGCCCTACCTGCCTAATTACTGGCCTTGCCTGGCTACTTATTGGCCCTGACTGCCATTTACTGGCCCTGCCTGTCTGATTACTGGCCCTGCCTGGCTAATTACTGGCCCTGCCTGCTATTACTGGCCCTACCTGGCTGCTTACTAGCCCTGTCTGGCTACATACTGGTCCTGGCTGCTAATTACTGGCCCTACTTGGCTAATTCCTGCCCCTGGCCCTACCTGGCTAATTACTGGCCCTACCTGGCTAATTACTGGGGGCAGCCCTAGCTAACTGGCTAATTATTGGGGGCAGCCCTTGCTACCTGGCTAATTACCGGGGGCAGCCCCAGCTACCTGGCTAGTTACTGGGGGCAGCCCCAGCTACCTGGCTGATTACTGGGGGCAGCCCCAGCTACCTGGCTGATTACTGGGGGCAGCCCCAGCTACCTGGCTAGTTACTGGGGGCAGCCCCAGCTACCTGGCTGATTACTGGGGGCAGCCCCAGCTACCTGGCTAGTTACTGGGGGCAGCCCCAGCTACCTGGCTAGTTACTGGGCCAGCCCCAGCTACCTGGCTAGTTACTGGGGGCTGTCCTATCTACCTGGCTAATTACTGGGGTAGGCCCTGTCTACCTACCAAATTAATGGAGGAAGGCCCTGTTTACCTACCTAATGGGGGTCTACCTATTTACATGCCACTTATCTGACATTTTTTAATTTCTAATTTTTAGGGTCTAACATACGCTGTTTGGGGTACAATACCTAACTTTTTACTGTGTGGGGCACCAAAGGGGGCACTATTACTATTTTGGGCTCTATGGATAGGGAGCTTGTATAGATTTGGGAATTGATAGTAAAGTGCTAGAAAAGAGAGGAGTCTAAGATGTATTTGTGGTAAGTTCTACAGGGACGAGTAGTGACCGGGAGAAGAAGACACTGCATGCTGTACTGGACGGAGAAAAAAAGGGAAGGAACAACTCATCAGGGAAGACGTCATGGAGGTTTGGGCCAGATGGAGAAGGAGAAGAGAACAACTCCCATCAGAGATGACGTCTCCTGTGAGTCCCTGCTGTCAGGGGTCATTTTACTTCTGTGTTGAATCAGTGCTGTATTCATGTGATGGTGACCTGAGATGGTGATGTGATTGGTGGGGTTGTAGGTTATGTTGGTGCTTATGTAGTGTCAGTGTGGGCTTGTCCCGGATTATAAAGCGCACACCTGACTCTGTGATGAGGGGTTTCTCTGCACCACTTTTTATTTCTTCATTATGGTTAGGCTGCTTTCACACAGAGCAGTTTTGGTGAGTTTTTTGATGAGTTTTTTTTGTGCAGAAATGTATAGCATTAACTACTCTGCCTTTCTGCACAACAACGCACCAAAAATGCTCTGTGTGAAAGCACCTCCATAGTGTAGTTTATTTTAGAAAGTGGCGATGTGCGAGAACAAGGAAACTTTTTTAAGCGGATATTATATGTGGGCTGGTGGGGGCTTTGTGCCAGGGCTGATTTTTATTCCCAGTCCGGCCCTGCAGCAAGGTGTAGACTACTGTTTGGGCACATGGCAGGGCGTACAAGGGAGAAAGCGCTATTTGGCTTTTGTAACACATATTTTGGTGGGTGACATGTTGCATTTACAAAGCCTCCAAAGAACCAGAACAGGTGAAACCTTCAAGGAGTCACCCCGTCTTGGACTCAACACCCATCAGGTATCTCATCTAGGGGTGTATTGTGCAATTTGGGCGCACAGGTGTTTTTTTTTTTTATTAATGACTTGTAAGTTAAAAAAAAACTTCTTCAGTTCCGCCTTTGTGTTTTGTGGTTAATTTTTACAGCATTGGCCGTGCAGTATAAATTACATAATTACTTTACTGTACAGGTCAGTATAATTACAATGATATACATTTTATATAGTTTTTTATGTTTTGCTACATTTACACAATAGAAACAGGTTTGTAAAAAAGTGCATTTTTATGTTGTCCTAGTCTTATAGCCATAACTTTCTTTTATTTTTCTGTACATGGAACTGATAAAGGGCTTGTTTGTTGTGGGATAAGTCGATGTTTTCATTGGTATTATGGGGTTCATATGGCACTTTGATCTCTTTATCAAGATTTTGGGAGGTACAATGAACACAATAGAGCCAACTTGATAGTGTTTTTTTATTCTTTTATTTTTTACAGCAGTCACCATGTTTTATAAATGACATGCATCTTTACTTAGCAGGTCGATACTATTACAATGATACCCAATTTCTCTATTTTTTTTGTTTTACTGCTTTTACACAATAAAAACATTTTTTATTTACAAAAGAAAACACCTTTTTGCATCGCTATAGTCTAAGAGCCATGACTTTTGTATTTCCCTGTGTACAGAGCTTTGTATGGACTTCTTTTTCCCAGGTTGAGTTGATGTTTTTATTGGCATCATTTTTGGGAGACACATGACTTTTTGTTCACCTTTGAATCCGTTTTTGGTAGACAGGATGAATAAAATACTGCTATCCTGGTAGTGTTTTTTATGCAGTACACATGACATGTTAGTTTTACTCTCCTGGAAGATACAATTGTGGCAATACCCAATTTATATCTTTTTTATGTTGTAGCAGTTTAAAAAAACATGTTTTTATGGTGTAAATCAATATTTAGGTATCACTCTATTCTGATTGCCATAACTTTTTTATTTTTCCATATACAGAGTTGTGTAAGGTCTCATTATTTGCATAATGTGCAGGTGTTTTCATTATTACTTTGGCATTTATATTATTTTTTTGATCTCTCTTTATTCCATTTTATGTGCAGCAGGATAAACAAAAATTGCAATTCTGCCATTTTTTTTTTACGTTCACTGTACGGATAAAATAACATGACAGTTTTATAGGACAGGGGTTACACACATGGTGATACCAAATATGTGTACATTTTTATTTTCGATCTTTTTTGGATTGATTGGTATTTGTAGTGGGTAAAGGGCGGTGTGCGTGTTTTACTGTATTTTTTTACACTTTTACTTTTATGTATTTTGGTATTTTTTTCACTTGTCCCACTATGGGATTATACTCAGTGATCAGTGACCAATGATCACTGGTGTAATATAGATATACTACATTGTAGCATGTCTATGCTGCAGTGTATTATGCCAACTGTCAGCCATCTTGTCAGGCTCCGCCTTTGAGCGGGTCTGACAGGAATATGTCATACACAACCCGGAGGCCAGTGTTGCCATGACAACCACCAGAACCCCACAATCTCCTTGCGAGTCTTCCGATGGAGGACAGAGGAAGCTCCCTCCCTCTGTCATACTCCTTAGCTGCAGCGGTCGCTATTGACCATGGCAGTTAAGGAATTAACCCACCGGGAAAGGACTTATCTTTACTCCTGCGGCAACTGCAAGAGCCCGGCATTCAATCACAACCAGACTCCCGCATCTTCTGTGTCTGCACGATAGCCATGACACTCCTGTTCATTATGGTGCATTATCAGGCACTGCACCATGACGTACAGGAACATCAAGGCACTTTAAATGATTAAAATGGTACCACTAATACCCCTTGGCCCACAAAAACAAGCTCCCAAACACTCATGTCAATAGAAAAATAAAAAGCTAATGCTCTTGGAAGGAACTAAAAAAGAGAAAAACTAAAATTAAGGTATGAAGAAACAGGCGGAAAAATTCCTAAAATTACCCTCCTAGAAAGTCTAAAAACAACTAGATTTTTAGCAGTGGTTCAACTAGAAAATAGTCAATGAAGGCATTTCTTACACATCAGCTATATGTAAAGCTGTTGGGGGTCTTTCATGAAATAATAGATAAAAAACAGTATGGAGAATCTGAGGGATTGTACACAGTGGGAAACAACAATGATTCTTTATATTTGGCAATACAAAAGGTGGTGGGAGAAATGGAGGAACCATAAGGTCAAAGAAAGATAGGAGGAGACAAAGGCATCTTGCTGATAGAAAATTATAGGGCATGGGACAGAGTCACACACACAGCAACAAAATCAATTGTAATCTAATGTCAGAAATTATACAAAGAAACAGGTTCTTCTAAAAAAAAAAACAGAGTCACTTCCACTTCTACCCTTTATCCAAATGCAGGAGGTGCTACTACTTGGGATAAAAGAAAAAAAAATTGGTATCTTGTTAGTCAGATAAAAAAAAATGTTTCATCATTCTGTGAAAAAGACAAAATAACAATCTTGTAAATATGATATCTCTAATTGATGTTAAATGACATACTTTCAAGATTACTCAGGCCTCTTTATCAGGAATGGTATAACAAGGTATCTGAAAAAATGCCATATACCTAATCCTGCAATACACTTCGCCACAACTTTATCCCATTGTCGGGGTTTTTTCCCTTTGGTCTGAGCATGACGGTGACCTCCCAAGAAAAAATTGTGCATGGATGTCAGCATAAAACAACTCCTTTATTAGAACCCCTAGTACATAAGCAACGTTTGGGCTAAAAAAAAAAAGGTGGGGGCCATTTTCCAAGCATAGCTTACAAGTGTCAAGGGCCTTAATATATGTGCAAATCAATGTGCATCATCATAACAATCAACCAATCACAGAGTAATACATGTGAAAAACCCATCCCATCAGATATAATAATTCATACAAAGTTAAGTGTCAATTAAAAACATAAGAGCCTAAAAAAAGCGGGACCATACAGGCATAATGTAACTACAGAACTATCGGCGTCCCCCAAACTTTTTACGGGCCCCTTTCCAAACTTCCAGCGCCGCGCCGAGCTCGGCATCTTTCAAACCTATGCGCAGTCCATCAAGCGCGCAGTCCGTTGGTGATCAGCATCTACTTCAGGGGCCATGTCTTTGCCAGTACATGGCAAAAGGAAAAATTTGCTTAACGCAATATTTTAGCCTTGGGAAGCATTGCAAGGCAGCTTTATAAAATTATTCAAAGAACTCATAGCGGGGCTCACTAATGACAAAGGCAATTTAGATGTTATCACCGCTGAAAAGGGAAATGTCCTCACAACATGGTGACAGACAATCCCAAACAGCAGGAGCACTCATCACCATCAGCAACACACAAAGTTAGTTTTTTTAATTTGACACTTAATTTTGTATAAATTTTTATATCTGATGGGAGGGGTTTATCACAGGGATTACTCTTGTTTGATTGTTGTTTATGATGACATTTTTTTGGGACATATTTTAAGGCCTTGACATTTGTAAGCTAGTTTTTAAAAAAAGGCTACCTTTTTTTTGGAGCCGAAACTTTGCTTATGTACTCAGGATTCTAAAAAAGGAGTTTTTTTTATGCTACATCAATGCTACAATTTTTTCTTGGGGTTATTTAAGCGATTTTGGGCACCCCCTTTTTGGAGGGTTTTTTGATTATCTCCTTATCTACATCCTAAGGGACTTCAGTGCGACCCAACCACGTTTTTTTTTTTATGGTATGGGGGGCTGACCTCCCGTTTTTAAATTCTGTGGAAAGCTGGTAGCACTCATATTTATTTTGAATGACATCTCTGGTATTTTTGCGAGCACGTGCACTGACTTTTTTTGGGCGCCCATAGCCTTATTAAAAAACCTTGTATGGTCTTTGCCACTGAGCTTCGGGCATTTTGGGTGTTTATTAAAACCCTTTTAAAATCTTAAACCCTTAAAAACTTAAAGCGCATAATCACCGTTGTTATACACACTAAAGGGAGGTAAAAAAGCCCCTTTTAGTCCCTTATAAAACCCAAATTCAGGTTTGGGAATCGTCCCGAAAGGTCGGCCCCACCTATGGGGTAACCTTTAATTTCCATTAATCCCTAAGAGGTACTAATACCACATATACAACATTCAAATGGAAACTACGAAAAAATCTCAATTAAAAAATCAATCCGAGGGGAAAGCCAAACAAAAAAACACCGCCACTAAGAAGCAAAAAATATCCTAGGTCAGATGAAGATAAATAATACATCACCAATAATTACGACCTTAGACTGATTCCTCAAAAGTCCTATTTTTCCGACGCGTTTCCCCCTGTTCCTCATCTCAGGGTTCAACAGGGGAGCATAGGTAAACCACGATAAGGAAGAAGAGCAGCGGCGATAATGCTGCTAGATGCCTTTTATGATAGACACTTGATGATAGGAAATTAACAGGTTAGCCCATAGGTGGTGCCGACCCTTTTGGGACGATTACCCTACCTGATTTAGGTTGTATATAGGGATTGGAAGGGACAGTTATTTACACCGCCTTTAGTGTGTATAGACAACGGTGATGTATGCTGCTTAGTAAGTTTTCTAAGTGGTTTAAGATTTTATAAGGATTTAATAAAGGTTATATTTTAGATTTAGAGTTTTTTAGTTTACCCTGCAGTGATTTTTGATTTCCAGACTCTTGGTGTTTATATTAAATTTTCTGTGATTTCAGTTTCTGGGTGTTGCCAATTTTCTTAAAGCCTAAGCCATCTTTATGTAGAGCAACAATTCTTTTGCTCAGATTCTCTGAAAGTTCTTTACCATCAGGCGCCATGGTGAACTTCCAGTGACACGTGCAAGAGCATTAACAGTAACGAGTCATATATCACTGTGGAGGGAAATTTACAAATTGGGCACAATTTCATTTTTGTTGTCAGCAGTTTAGACATTGATGGCTGTGTGCTGTTATTTTGAGGGCACACGAAATTTACACTGTTATACAAGCTATACACTTTACAGTGTATCAAAGTGTTATATCTTTAATGTTGTCCCATAAAAAGATATAACACAATATTTACAAAAATGTGAGGGGTGTACTCAGTTTTGTGAGATACTGTACTTGTTACTTTGTGTTGATTTTTTTTCACAAAAATAACAATAAAATATATGTAAGTTTGTGGCTGTAATGTTTACAAATGAGGAACAGTTCAAGGGGTACGAATACTTTTGCAACCCACTGTATGCAGATCAGTGCAGAGACATGATGCCATTAATGGGTATAACAAACAAACATGAGGATGAGCAATGTTAAAGTTTTGTCTATAAACTGATGTTAGTGAAGGTTTTAGGTCTTTGGACTATCTGTAAACCAAATTTCTTAGATGTTCTAATGCACCATGAATCCATAGAACAGATTTAGTCCTTTATTCAGTATATCAAAATATGTCATGTTTCTCCAACACAAAGACATTTAGGGCGACATTTAAGAATGGGACTGCGCCAGTTATCTTTCATCAAAAAGCTTTAGTAACCCTGTTCTATAGATGTTTGAACAGTCGCACCCCAAAATTTGGCGCGATTAGCGCAGCAGCGACACTTCTTAGTACGCCAACGTTTAGGGGCATTCTGGGGGCGTCGCATCACATTCATAGAATTAGACACATTTATGAATCTTTGACACCAAACCTAGAACAGCCAGGCCAAGTTAAGGGTGGAAGATACGGCAAAAAAACAAAAATTAGAAATTTAAAACCCATATGCAACACTAAGTCCTGGGTATAACCAATAAACACACCAACAACCAAACCAGAACCTAAAAACAATAGTACTTTATTGAAACAAAAAACTATACAACAAATAAATAAAAAGACAATATGGATATAACCTCCACTAAGACTGCATTAGCAAACTAATATACATTAATCAATCGCACAAATATGCTACTAATACCCACACATAGCAGCCATCATAGAGCCATAAAGTATACTGAACATACAATTAATGGAGAATAATATAAAATATGAATACAGACCAAGGGGAGGCAGAGAAACCCCAACGCGCGTTTCACCGCCCGGCTTCGTCAGGGGGTGAATAAGTAAGATCTTTCCACACTATTTAAACAAATCCCAGCCAATACTATAAAAACACTCACAGCTGTTAAGATGATTAAACACCTCGATGTCCAATCCAAGAGGGAGCCATCATCCAATCGGAGCAGCGCAGCACAGGAAAGACCACCACGACGCCTGTGGCGTATCCCCCGCACCGCACCAAACACGGATACCCGGAAACCCCCACTGAGCATGCGCCGGCACGGCGTCATTACACGGCGCACGCGCAGTGGGAGAAAGACTTCAACAACATGGCAGCCCCCATCAGAAAGGACACAGAGTGTAACCATACAAAATATACACAAAATGGAAGACCGACATACACAACAAGAAAGGAGAAGGACAAATATACAGCAAGGACATATAGAAAGAGCAACAGGACCAATAAAATCAATACAAGACCCCATCATAATAAATTAAAAATAAAAATAAACAGAAAAAATCAAACCCAAGTGTATACTAAAATTAAATACATTATCGTGCCCCACAATAAGCATAAAGTGAACTACTATTAATAAATATTATATAAAAAGTTCCTATATATAAATATACATACAGTGTACTTCAAAAAACTAAAAAACTATAAAACTATATCCCTATAGCAATCCATAAAATGTGTAAATATAATACGACATGACAAAAAAGCGTCATGATAAAGTGCAAATGTGTGCAAAAAAAAATATTTGTGCATGTTTTGTATGGTTACACTCTGTGTCCTTTCCGATGGGGGCTGCCATGTTGTTGGTCTTTCTCCCACTGCGCATGCGCCGTGTAATGAAGCCGTGCCGGCGCATGCTCAGTGGGGGTTTCCGGGGTATGGGGTTTTGGTGGGGTGCGGGGATAGTCCAAGCGCGTGGTGGTCTTCCTGTGCTGGCTCTCCTTGGATGATGGCTCCCTCTTGGATTGGACATCGAGGTGTTTAATCATCTTAACAGCTGTGAGTGTTTTTATAGTATTGGTTGGGATTTGTTTAAATAGTGTGGAAAGATCTTACTTATTCACCCCCTGACGAAGCTGGGTGGTGAAACGCGCGTTGGGGTTTCTCTGCCTCCCCTTGGTCTGATTCAAAAATTTTTATATTTTTCCCATTAATTGATGTTCATATACTTTAGGGCTCATGATGGCGCTAGTGGGGGTATTTTTTTTTTTTTGTTTGGGGGTGATATAACTAAAACCCAGCAGGTGTATCGTACAGATGGCGTTCCCTCTGTATCGTTTTAAATCCATATGCAATTCTCATCAGGTATTTTGCATTTTTAGCAGTTTTCCCCATGTTTAAAGGGGTTTTTTGCATCGGGTTAATGGTACCTAACATTTGCTCTTAATTCGCACCTGCCACTTTTCCATCCCCAAAAAGGGGCCAAAAAGCCTGCTGCTGGTACATCAAGCCATTGAGCTTAAGTGTAGCTTTGTATTTTTTGGAAAAATTATGTCCCATTTTTGGGGTTTTGTTTTTGTTGATACGTAGACTCCAAACATGGGGACCCTTTGCCGTTGTTTTCAGCTTGTGTTACTGTAGCACGTATCAACGAATCCCTCAAATTTTTTTTTTTCCCACATGTTATTTTTTTTGCCCAAAAAACTGGGGAGCTTGGGGTACAAGTATTTTGTGCAGTGCACCTTCTAAGTGCGGCGGCTTGCCCACAAACTTTTTTTTTTTTTTTTTTGTGGGTGATAAAACTGATACCCACTGGGTATCTTACAGAGGGCGCCCCCTTTTGTATCGTTTTAAATCCATTCAATCTCATCAGGTTTTTTTTGCTTTTTTTACATCTTCCCATGTTTAAAAAGGGGTTTTTTTTGCATGCGGGTGTGAATTGTACCTAGAGCATTTGCTCATTAAATTAACGGCACCTCCACTTTTCCCATGCACATAAGGCCATAGAACCGCGCTGGTATCTACAGCCTTGACTGTAAGTGTAGTTTTGCAGTTTTTTTGGTAAATTATGTCCCATTTTTGTGGTTTTTTTGTTTTTGTTGATGGGCGGGGGACTCGAAAGACAAAGGCCTTTGCCTTTGGGCTTGCGACTTGTGTTACTGTAGCACTGATCAACTAAACCTCAAAATTTGATATTTTTCCCCAGCATGTTATCTTTTTGCCCAAAATACGGGGGAGCTTGGGGTACAAGAATTTTGTGCATGCACCTTCTAAGTGCGGGCGGTTTTCCCACAAAATTTTTTTTTTTTTTTTTGTTTGGGGGTATATAACTGATACCCAGCATGGTGATCTTACAGATGGCTTCCCCTCGTACGCTTTATCCATTCAATTCCATCAGTATTTTTTTATTTTACATTCCCCCATGTTTAAAATGTGTTTTTTTGATGCGGGTGTGAATGGTACCTAAGCATTTGTCATTAATTAAGGGCCCTCCATCTTTTCCCATGCAGCAAAGGGCCATAGAAGCCTCTGCGGGTATCAATCAGCCATTGACTTAAGTGTAGCTTGTATTTTTTTTGGGTAAATTATGTCCCTTTTTTTGTGGTTTTGTTTTTTTTTGATAGCGGGGGCCCGCAAACATAGGACCTTGCCGTTGGCCTTGCGAGCTTGTGTTACTGACACGTATCAACTAATCCCCATAATTTGATATTTTCCCACATGTTATTTTTTTGCCCAAAAAACTGGGAGCTTAGGTAAAATTTTTTTGTGCAGTGCACCTTCTAAAGTGTGGGCGGCTTGCCCACAAACTTTTTTTTTTTTTTTTTTTTTTTTGGGGGTGATATAATGAACCCAGCATGGTGTATCTTACAGATGGCGTTACCCTCTGATCGTTTATCCATATGCAATTCTCATCGGGTATTGTTGCTTTTTTTTAGCAGTTTTCCCTTTGGTTTATAATGTTTTTTGCATGCGGGTGTGAATGGTACCTAAGCTTTGCTCATTAAAAAACGGCACCTGCCATCTTTTCCCAGCAGCAAAGGGCCATAGAACCTGCTGCTGTATCATCAGCCATTAGCTGTAAGTGTATTTTTGTATTTTTTTGGTAAATTAATTCCCATTTTTGGGTTTTGTTTTTTTTATTTTATTCTCCATGAATTGTATGTTAGAACTTTATGGCTCTATATGGCTGCTAGTGTTGGTATTAGAAAACATATTTTTTGGGATTGATTAATATATTTAGATTGCAATGCATCTTGGGGGATGTTAACCATATGTTTTTATTTATTTTTTGATAGTTTTTTGTTTAAAAAAGTACTATTGTTTTTAGGTTCTGGTGTGGTTGTTGGTGTGTGTACAAGTTAAGGTTGGTCTGCTTTAGCCAGACTTGTCGTATTGGTATTACAATGTCCCTGTATGTATGACCTGCAGAAGAACGGTTCCTATATTCGGGCCTTTCTACTCAAACCAAAATCTTTTTAAACGGCCGGTCAGTGCCCACTTTCAGGCATTCCCCCTTTGGGCCTTTTCACAACGGCTTATTCGCCCGTTTTTCCCAAGATTGACGATCGTCAATCCGTCCAAATCCCGTCCAAATAAGTCACAGCCTATTTTCTTTTGATTTCAATAGAAAATACGGCGCTTTTTTACCGACGCGGTTTCCTTTCCGTTTTGCCGCCCGGATTACGAGGGCAACCGGGACAAAAAACAATGCACTGTCACTTAATTCCGTCGAAAAATCGTCCCGATTACGCGCCCACACTTGGCTGGCGCGTATTTTGCACAAAAACGCCGAAAATCCTTCTGGGTTCAATTATAGGAAGTCTGTAGCCCGACAACGTCGGGTTTTTTGTATCATTTTTTGGGAGGGAACATAGCTAGAATATGATTTGTCACAAAATTTTCCTCCAAAGCCATTGCTTTCCAAAAGGGAAGGAGGACAAGAGAAACAT